>SJYW01038151.1:198082-291168 GCA_006410735.1 Raphicerus campestris
CTTTTTTTCTTTTTTTTTTAAAGAGTTTTAAGGTTTTTATTTTTAAAAATTTATTATTATTATTAGTATTGACTTTACAATATTGTATTGGTTTTGCCACACATCAACATGAATCCGCCATGGGTGTACACATGTTCCCAATCCCGAGCCCCTTTCCCACCTCCCACCCCATACCATCCCTCCGGGTCATCCCAGTGCACCAGCACCAAGCATCCTGCACCCTGCATCAAACCTAGACTGGCGATTCGTTCCTTATATGATATTATACATGCCATTCTCCCAAATCATCCCACCCTCTCCCTCTCCCACAGAGTCCAAAAGACTGTTCTGTACATCTGTGTCTCTTTTGCTGTCTCACATACAGGGTTATTGTCACCATCTTTCTAAATTCCATATATATGCATGAGTATACCGTATTGGTGTTTTTCCTTCTGGCTTACTTCACCTGTATAATAGGCTCCAGTTTCATCCACCTCATTAGAACTGATTCAAATGTATTCTTTTTAATGGCTGAGTAACACTCCATTCCAGTGTTCTTGCCTGGAGAATCCCAGGGATGGTGGAGCCTTGTGGGCTGCTGTCTGTAGGGTCGCACAGAGTCGGACACGACTGAAGCAACTTAGCAGCAATACTCCATTGTGTATATTACCACAGCTTTCTTATCCATTCATCTGCCCATGGACATCTAGGTTCTTCCATGTCCTGGTTATTATAAACGGTGCCACGATGAACATTGGGGTATACATGTCTCTTTCAGTTCTGGTTTCCTCAGTGCGTATGCCCAGCAGTGGGATTGCTGGGTCATAAGACAGTTCTGTTTCCAGGTTTTTAAGGAGTCTCCACACTGTTCTCCATAGTGGCTGTACTAGCTTGCATTCCCACCAACAGTGTAAGAGAGTTCCCTTTTCTCCACACCCTCTCCAGCATTTATTGCTTGTAGATTTTTGGATTGCAGCCATTTTGACTGGCATGAAATGGTACCTCATTGTGGTTTTGATTTGCATTTCTCTGATAATGAGTGATGTTGAGCATCTTTTCATGTGTTTGTTAGCTATCTGTATGTCTTCTTTGGAGAAATGTCTATTTAGTTCTTTGACCCATTTTTTGATTGGATCATTTATTTTTCTGGAATTGAGCTGCAGGAGTTGCTTGTATATTTTTGAGATTAGTTGTTTGCCAGTTGCTTCATTTGCTGTTATTTTCTCCCATTCTGAAGGCTGTCTTTTCACCTTGCTTATAGTTTCCTTTGTTGTGCAGAAACTTTTAATTTTAATTAGGTCTCATTTGTTTATTTTTGCTTTTGTTTCCAGTATTCTGGGAGGAGGGTCATAGAGGATCCTGCTGTGCTTTATGTTGGAGAGTGTTTTGCCTATGTTCTCCTCTAGGAGTTTTATAGTTTCTGGTCTTATACCTGCTTTTCTAAGGTTTTTATCATGGAAAGGATGTTGGGTTTTGTCATTGCTATTTCTGCATCAGNCAATATTGTATTGGTTTTGCCACACATCAACATGAATCCGCCATGGGTGTACACATGTTCCCAATCCCGAGCCCCTTTCCCACCTCCCACCCCATACCATCCCTCCGGGTCATCCCAGTGCACCAGCACCAAGCATCCTGCACCCTGCATCAAACCTAGACTGGCGATTCGTTCCTTATATGATATTATACATGCCATTCTCCCAAATCATCCCACCCTCTCCCTCTCCCACAGAGTCCAAAAGACTGTTCTGTACATCTGTGTCTCTTTTGCTGTCTCACATACAGGGTTATTGTCACCATCTTTCTAAATTCCATATATAGGCATGAGTATACCGTATTGGTGTTTTTCCTTCTGGCTTACTTCACTCTGTATAATAGGCTCCAGTTTCATCCACCTCATTAGAACTGATTCAAATGTATTCTTTTTAATGGCTGAGTAACACTCCATTCCAGTGTTCTTGCCTGGAGAATCCCAGGGATGGTGGAGCCTTGTGGGCTGCTGTCTGTGGGGTCGCACAGAGTCGGACACGACTGAAGCAACTTAGCAGCAATACTCCATTGTGTATATTACCACAGCTTTCTTATCCATTCATCTGCCCATGGACATCTAGGTTCTTCCATGTCCTGGTTATTATAAACGGTGCCACGATGAACATTGGGGTATACATGTCTCTTTCAGTTCTGGTTTCCTCAGTGCGTATGCCCAGCAGTGGGATTGCTGGGTCATAAGACAGTTCTGTTTCCAGGTTTTTAAGGAGTCTCCACACTGTTCTCCATAGTGGCTGTACTAGCTTGCATTCCCACCAACAGTGTAAGAGAGTTCCCTTTTCTCCACACCCTCTCCAGCATTTATTGCTTGTAGATTTTTGGATTGCAGCCATTTTGACTGGCATGAAATGGTACCTCATTGTGGTTTTGATTTGCATTTCTCTGATAATGAGTGATGTTGAGCATCTTTTCATGTGTTTGTTAGCTATCTGTATGTCTTCTTTGGAGAAATGTCTATTTAGTTCTTTGACCCATTTTTTGATTGGATCATTTATTTTTCTGGAATTGAGCTGCAGGAGTTGCTTGTATATTTTTGAGATTAGTTGTTTGCCAGTTGCTTCATTTGCTGTTATTTTCTCCCATTCTGAAGGCTGTCTTTTCACCTTGCTTATAGTTTCCTTTGTTGTGCAGAAACTTTTAATTTTAATTAGGTCTCATTTGTTTATTTTTGCTTTTGTTTCCAGTATTCTGGGAGGAGGGTCATAGAGGATCCTGCTGTGCTTTATGTTGGAGAGTGTTTTGCCTATGTTCTCCTCTAGGAGTTTTATAGTTTCTGGTCTTATACCTGCTTTTCTAAGGTTTTTATCATGGAAAGGATGTTGGGTTTTGTCATTGCTATTTCTGCATCAGTCAAGTTGATTATATATGTTTTTTCTGTTTGTTCTAACAATATGGTATATTGCATGAATTGATTTTCTTTTTTAAAACATATATTTTAATTAATTTATTTTTAATATAAATTTATTTATTATAATTGGAGGTTAATTACAATATTGTATTCTAAGTCTGAACCACCCTTGCATTCTGAGATAAATTCTATTTGGGTTCAGTTTGCTACTATTTGAGTATTTTGTGGTTTTATTTTCATTTGTCTTAGAGAGTTTACTAATTTCCCTTTTTGACCCATTGGTTGTTAAAGAGTGTTGTATTTCTACATATTTGTGAGTTTTATTTTTCCAGATTTCTAGTTTCATTCCACTGTGAAGTTACTTTCTATTACTTTAGTCTTAAGTTGAGGCTTATTTTGAGGCCTGCCATGTGGTCTGTCCTGGAGGATGTTCTGTGTGCCCTGGAGGAGACTGTGGGTTCCACTGATTCGAGTGGAGTATGCTTTGTACATCTGTTGGGTGCAGATGGTTTTCAAGTCTTTTGTTTCCTTACTGATTTTCTATCGGGATATCTCATCCATTACCAGCATCTTTTTTAACTTTTAAAAAATAGTTAACTAGTATTAGGTGGCTTTTGGTTCAGGCTGGAAAGTTGGTTTTATGCAGTATTTAAATGTAAAATTGGATGAATACATGGACACAGTATTGGGGAAGCTTCATGGCCTTGGGCAGCATGCTCTGTCCATTCCACCTGTAGTACAGGGCTGGAGACTAATTGTTGGAAACATAGATAGCTTCTCAGTAAGTGCCTTTACCAAGTGAGCCGTGTGGCCTTCCGCAGGCTTCACGTTTCCCAGAAAACATGCTACTATCATGGTTTACAAAACAGGGCCCTGCTTGAGGTTCACTTTGAAGTGAAGGTGAGGCTGGTATTATATGGAGCAGAATTCTGTTCTAAACAATTTACCAGTGGGGCCCCAAATGTTTGTGACCCAGTCAGCTCTGAAGAACTTCCAAATTAATGCATTTTCTCTTTATTTCATATCCTGAGAAGTCCCCACTGAGGCATTTCCTTCCTAATGTAAGATGAACCTTCAGTTTATTGAGCATTTCACTTGGTAGGGATTCCATTCCTCTCTTAAAAACATGGTTCTCATCATGGGAAGCTCTGTTTACAGTCTGATAGCAGCTTGGTTCCCAGGACTTCTCTATAGACCTGGGAGGTGCTTTCCTTGCCCGGGCCGTGAGCTAAAGGGGCCATCTTTGCTGTGGGCCGTTGCTGGTGTCTGTAACCGCACTATTCAGCAGACTTCAAATGAGGGCTAACAGGTCCCTGAAGACTCAGCCCTCAAAGTCTTGTTGTACAGACACAGCCCTAGTGCGTAAGGCAGGTTTCTGCTCAACTCTGTGCTGCAAGGGGGTTGTGAAGAGGGGTGCTTCTTAAAAGAGAACCCTTTCCTGCCCCTGTGCATCACAGGTCGCCCTCAGGACCTCAGGGAATGCAGAGAGGACAGAGTGGGGCACAGGGGTGGCTTGTGAGTGCTGAATGTGACAGATTGTAGCCTACAATATTCTATACAGCCTCCAGAGCTTTGGTTGAGAGGGAGCCAATTTTTCCCTCTTTGCCTTCTCTACAGCATGTTAATAGTCCCAAATGGTAGAACTGTAGACAGCTTGATTTATCTCAGCTCTGTTCTTAAATGGTTGCTAGTTTCTTACTGCAAGAAAATTCAGTCTTTCAGTGGGTCAGTTTAATAACAAGATCAAGGCAGACAGTCTAGCTAATATTAAACTGACTTTGTTTTGATGTTCAGTCGCTAGGCCATTTCCGACTTCTTTGTTGTGACATCCCCTCACCTCCATGGACTGTAGGCCACCAGGCTCCTCTGTGTATGGGTTCTCAGGCAAGAATACTGGAGTGGGTTGTCATTTCCTTCTCCTACTCATTTTAGGTACTTAAATATACTAATAGTCTAAATCCTGGAGTTCTATTGTGAGGTAGAACAAAACACTCTCTTTTTTCAGACTATAAGTGAGGCTACAGCCAGCATATTATAGGCTTTGTAGAAACATTAAGGCCATGTCCTGACACAGTGAAAGCACAAGCCTACGTGTTCCAGGCCCTACTTAACAGCAGAGCTTGGGGCCTCTGATTCCCAGGCCTTCACACCTTGATAGCTGGCGTGAGGCATAATCTGTTTTGGTAAGGGAGATTCCTCTACTGGGTGAGCCATTTTTCCGTAATTTATTTTCTTTCTTTATAAACAAAGTGAAAATGGTTGGAAAGCTAACAGATCTCTGTATCTGCTCTTCTGTCGACCCAGATGGTGTCTGTGCCGCCGTTCTGAGGTGTGTGACATTGTAGAGATGGAGGTCACCATAGCATGTGGCCGAGCAGGTCTTCCTCTTCCAGAGAAGACAGAAACTTCTGCTCTGTCCTGGGGGCCATGTGGTGCCTCCCACTTCCTGCCTGAGTCATCTCGGCTCTCCCACTTCCTGGTTCCTGAGGCTCGTGGGTGAGGCCAGCATCCTGCCTGTGGGGAACCAAGCCTCCTGCTCTGGCTTTGTTGAGCGCCTGTGACCCCTGAGCTGAAGAGCACTGACCGTTTCTATGGTGTTTTGTCAAGATGCTGCTCCCAGAGATACTGGCATACATGTTATTTTGTCTTAACTTGTACTTACGTGTACTATATATTTCTTGGGAATTTATCAAAGTTTTTCCTAAAACTCAATGTACTATTAATCACATAATTTCTGTGTAGGTACAAATGTAGCTGGATGATGGCTGGCTGCTGGGTTTATTTATTCGTGGAGCAGAGACTTGGGGAAGAGTCCATTTTGACCCTGATCTTTGAGTCAGAGCCCAGTGAAGGTTCGTCTGAGAGCCCCGTTGATATTCCAGAGGCTGGCAGCATCATGCATTGATGACTAGACAGCTTGTCATCCTGGGCCACAGAAGTAACAACTGTTTTACGGTTTGGCCAGACTTCATATTCTCCATTCTTTCCATCCCATGTTATATGGAATGCACACGATGCTATTTAATTGCTTCAGTCCCTTTCTTAAAGGAAAACGACACTGAACCAATATTCCAGAGGTACTACTAGTTTGCAGGTTTACTCAGTAATTTTCTTTGCAGACTCAGTAGCTTTAAAGATCTCACTGTGTTTTTGCAGTATTAATTAATTTCAAGTGCAGTTTTGGCAGACCAACCAAGGGTCTCAACAGGCTGCATAGAACGAGTGCTATTTTTAAGACCATCTCAGTGGAACTTTTTCCAAATGAAACTCAACAGGAACCAGCCTTTATTTGGACTAATATACTCAGTTAAAATGCCCAACTTTTGTAGGCATGTCAGCTGTTGCTGTTCACAAAATAAGTTGTATGTGCCTTTTACTACTGTGTTTATTAAGCACAGAATCAAGAATATAGGTGTTCTTGCTTTTGCTGCTGTTTCATTTTGGAAAAGAGGCAGTTGATTCATCCACTAGAGAAAGCTGGCTGTGGAAGTGTAGGACACACAGCATCCGTCACACGAAGTGGTCCTTGGTGAGAGTGCTGTCGCCTGGTGACATGGGCCTGAGCCGCCTGCAGCAGCCACTGGCCACGTGTGGGTCCTGAGCCGCCTGCAGCAGCCACTAGCCACGCGTGGGTCCTGAGCACTTGAAAAGCAGCGGGCCCAAGTCCTCGCAAGTAGCTTGTGAGAACTTGATATAAAGAAGAATGAATATAAAACCTCTCATTAATGTTTATTAGCTTCATGTTTAAAGGGGGGCTTCTCAGGTGGCGCTAGTGGTGAAGAATCCACCTGCCAGTTGCAGGAGACACCAAGGACATGGGTTCGATCTCTGGGTTGGGAAGATCCCCTGGAGAAGGAAATGGTAATCCACTCCAGTATTCTTGCCATGAAGAGTCCATGGACAGTAAAGTCTGGTTGGCTACAGTCCTTGGGATTGCAGAGTTGGACACAACTGAGCACCCACTCACATGTTTAAATGATAATGTTTTGGGTTATTTTGTTTAAATAAAATATATTATTAAATTAATTATACCATTTACTTTGTATTAGAAAATTTGAAATTTCGAGTATGGCTCTCCCTAACTGGATATCTTTCCATAGTCGCTCAGGGCCCTCAGAGCTGGCACAGGTGCTAAGATATGTGAATTGACCGCCTATCCCTGGTGAGAGTCCTGTTGCTGTTTCTAAGGTCTTAGGCAATTTCTTTCAGTGTCTCAGTGATGTGGTCTCTGCGGCATGGCCGTGACATCTCTTGTGCGTGCAGCGGTTGTAAGGGCCACAGTACCCACTCCAGCACTCTTGCCTGGCAAATCCCATGGACGGAGGAGCCTGGTGGGCTGCAGTCCATGGGATCGCTAAGAGTCAGACATGACTGAGCGACTTCCCTTTCACTTTTCACTTTCATGCACTGGAGAAGGAAATGGCACCCCACTCCAGTGTTCTTGCCTGGAGAATCCCAGGGATGGGGGAGCCTGGTGGGCTGCCGTCTATGGGGTCGCACAGAGTCGAACACGACTGAAGCGACTTAGCAGTAGCAGTAGGAGCTAGACCCCAGGAACTCAAGCAAGTCACCCACCCATCTCAGCTTCATCTGTGAAACAGAGTTAGATTGAGGATTAACAGAGAATAGTTAGGGCACATTGCAGGGGTCCCCTAAATTCTATTCTTATTTCAGATAACTGGGAAATGAGAACACAGAAAGCAAAACCATATATATCTACACATACATACATATAGATCATATATCTATGTGGCTTCCCCAATGGCTCAGCAGTAAAGAATCTGCCTGCAAAGCTGGTTCATTCTCTCAGTCAGGAAGATCCCCTGGAGGAGGAATGGCTGCCCACTCCAGTATTCTTGCCTGAAAAATCCCATAGACAGAGGAGCCTGGCAGGCCACAGTCCAAAGGACTGCAAAGAGTCAGACCCAGCTGAGCTCACATGCATATACACATACACTCTAATCCCCAGTTTTACTTTCCTCTGAGAGTGTTTGGATGTTGGGGTGAGAAAGCGATATTATCAGCAGTGTTTGTCTAACAGGCACTAATTTAGATTTGGGTTTTGGAGGACTTTTATCATCTCTTCTGAGTTCTGTTTCCTGGTTTTCTGTGTGCACTGTTAATATCAGAACAGAACAAAACGGTTGACTATCTGCAGTGAAGGGAACATGTGGCTTCCTTGCTGAAAGCCCGTCTCCTGCCATCTGTGCATGTGCAGACAGTGATTGTTTACAGCTTAGAACCTGGTAGTCCTGAAAAACAGTTCAGTTGAAAGTAAACTTGACTACATTTTGATGTGATTGACAAGGATGTAGAGGTTGCAAAGAGAGTCACAGGGTCTGTGTGGCCTAATCACTCAACATAGGAGAGAGACCTCCTTAAAGGTGTCAAGTAGGATGCAGGTGTCTAACAAGGGGCATTTTGTGCGAGTTTCTGGTAGAATGGCCTTTTTATCACACTAAAATGGAGGCAATAAGGGAGGAACAGCTGACCAGAGAGAACAGCATGGAAGGACCTGCCCGACATAGTGGTGAGTGGTGACTTTTTTATTATGCTGTCTGGGCCTCAGCCATATGAGATCATAGAAGTGAGGGATGGAAAAGACCTCCTGTATGAGGTCATCCAGCCCATCCCCTCCAGAGCTGACTGACCCCACAGTATACTTTCCAGAGCTCTGTCCAGTTTTTCAAATGACTCAACTCGTGGAGTTTCCACCAGCTCCCAGAGGGCGCAAAAAGGCAGTGTCTGAGACTGCTAACTTGGATCAGGACTTACTCTTCTTTCTCATGACGAAGATCCCTGCGATGATGCTTTGTTTGAAGAGAGATGGGGTAAATCCTGCCTCTGTCACTGATTTGCGTATAACTGCGGATGACCTCAGCGGGCCTCATCTCCCCATTGCCCTCCAAAAAGCGGGGGTGTGTTGCTGGGTTCCTTCAGTCTGAGTGTTCGAAGACTTGGCGGCAGCACCTTACATAGCACTTTATAGTTTTCACAGCTTGTTCACATTTGTGATCTCATTTGAGCCCCACCGTTCTTGGGGAAGGAGTTGATCTTATTCTCCTCCTGACCATCTCCCTGCCTATTCTGTTTCTTGTTAATCAGACGGAGGAGTTCTCCCAGGCAGTGGGTGGTGGGCCAGGTGCTCAGGCATTCCTTTTTGATTCGTGTGACCTCACAGGTACTACTGTGCCTTCTGAGACACCACGTGGGTGCACTTTACTTTCCTTGCGGTGTGGCCTCCTTTCCCAGGCAGTAGCACTGCTCAGGATTATCCCAGGCCGCCTATGGAGCCCAGAGCTTTCCTGCCCGCGTCTCTGGGTGGGGCCTGCGGGGGGAGTGGCTCTCAGTCTGGAGTGTGATGTGTCGTCAGCAGGACTGCATCCGGGGTCCTCCTCTGCTGCTCACTCGGGCTGCTCATCGTCAGACCCACCCTCCTGTGATAAAGGACTTTGCATGGATCCATAGGCAGGCTGGCCCATCGGGAGTTAGTAAACCGGGCACCAAGGGCTCGTGTTAATTCAGATTGTGCAGTTCCTTCCTTTCCTGAACCTTTCTCTAAAAGAGGAACAGTATTGATATTTATTGCAAGTAGTTGGTCATTAAGATTTCTCTCAAAGTCATTTCTTTTTGTTGTCAAAGACATTAAAATTTTAAACCCTGGTTCAGTAGGTGTATAATTAAAGTACATTTCACAGTGCAGCTAGTCTCAGATAGAGTTGTAATACAGTGTTGCTCTCAACTAGTTTATAAAACTATATGAAGTATGGCATGAGTCCTGGAAATGGGGCAAGGAGCTGCCGTCCAGCCTGGTCACCTCCCTTGGTCTGGGACGCCGTCCTTCCCTGTGGCGTCACTGTGCACGCATGGCGTCTGTGTGTCCTCCGTGTGTGCGCTCACTGGTGCCTCCTCTGCCTCCCTAGAGGACTCCAGGGCCTGCACTTACAGGGCTGCCTCCCAGCATTTCTGAGTAGGCCCATGGGGCTATGTTGTGTACCTGCTTCATCACCTCTGGTTATTTCTCCTGTTTTGTTCTGCCTTTTGTATTTGTGTGTGAAATATATCAAACATACAGACAAAAAATGGGGTTGCCTTTCTTTTTAAGCTTTGGTTTTCCAGCTTCAGTCTGCAGTTAGGCACTTGGATGCAGAAAGGTAGATGAATCAGTGATTAGGTGAGAGCTAGAACTCAGATCTGAGTTGTAGCCTCCAGATTCCTGGTTCTGCCCCATGCCACTACTGTTTGCAGGAATTCCATGTGGATGTGGTAACATTCTCAGCAAGGCGGTCAGCGTCAAAATCATGGGTTAGAAACAGCAGTGCCTCAGGGATGTATCTCCTGGGGCTGTGTGGTCAGTCTCCTTGTTTATGGCCTGGAGCAGGGCCAGACGGCAGATGCATCATCTCCCAACAGCCCTACCTCGCTGAAGGTCAGTGCCAGAAAACGGCAGCGCTGAGACCCAAAGCTGGGTCAGAGCTGGAGGCTCTGTGCTCAGAGTGTTGGTTATCCCCATCAACTTATACATTTTCTGAAGTATTATGAAAATAATGGAAAGATATATTATCTATTTTTGAGAGCATGAGAAAAGGCAGCCCCTCCTATCATTTGTGCTTCTCTTGCAGATCCTGAGGAAGCTCAAAGGTCTTGCGTTAGACACCGAGACAGAGCTGGAGAGGCAGGATGAGGCCTTGGATGGCATCACTGCAGCTGTGGACCGGGCCACCTTAACCATCGACAAGCATACCCGACGAATGAAAAAACTGACTTAGAAGAACAGGAAAGCATGGGGATGACTGCTTCTGACGAGAATTGTTTCTGAGTGTGTTGTTCTCAGATCCTGCATGCTTCCTTTCAGTTGAAGACCCTGGGAAGCCATTCCACGGGCCTGTCCCGGGAGGTGCATAGCTGCCTCAGGATGAAGGGCTGCCGAGAAGGCAGCTTGGGGTGATCGTAGCTGTCACCAAGGGATTCCCTTGTAGGGAGCTGAAAGTGCATGGGAGGAGTTCTGCCTACAGATGCAGTGACCTGCCTACCTGCAAGGCCCTCCCTGGCTGCCNCAGATTGTAGCCTACAATATTCTATACAGCCTCCAGAGCTTTGGTTGAGAGGGAGCCAATTTTTCCCTCTTTGCCTTCTCTACAGCATGTTAATAGTCCCAAATGGTAGAACTGTAGACAGCTTGATTTATCTCAGCTCTGTTCTTAAATGGTTGCTAGTTTCTTACTGCAAGAAAATTCAGTCTTTCAGTGGGTCAGTTTAATAACAAGATCAAGGCAGACAGTCTAGCTAATATTAAACTGACTTTGTTTTGATGTTCAGTCGCTAGGCCATTTCCGACTTCTTTGTTGTGACATCCCCTCACCCCCATGGACTGTAGGCCACCAGGCTCCTCTGTGTATGGGTTCTCAGGCAAGAATACTGGAGTGGGTTGTCATTTCCTTCTCCTACTCATTTTAGGTACTTAAATATACTAATAGTCTAAATCCTGGAGTTCTATTGTGAGGTAGAACAAAACACTCTCTTTTTTCAGACTATAAGTGAGGCTACAGCCAGCATATTATAGGCTTTGTAGAAACATTAAGGCCATGTCCTGACACAGTGAAAGCACAAGCCTACGTGTTCCAGGCCCTACTTAACAGCAGAGCTTGGGGCCTCTGATTCCCAGGCCTTCACACCTTGATAGCTGGCGTGAGGCATAATCTGTTTTGGTAAGGGAGATTCCTCTACTGGGTGAGCCATTTTTCCGTAATTTATTTTCTTTCTTTATAAACAAAGTGAAAATGGTTGGAAAGCTAACAGATCTCTGTATCTGCTCTTCTGTCGACCCAGATGGTGTCTGTGCCGCCGTTCTGAGGTGTGTGACATTGTAGAGATGGAGGTCACCATAGCATGTGGCCGAGCAGGTCTTCCTCTTCCAGAGAAGACAGAAACTTCTGCTCTGTCCTGGGGGCCATGTGGTGCCTCCCACTTCCTGCCTGAGTCATCTCGGCTCTCCCACTTCCTGGTTCCTGAGGCTCGTGGGTGAGGCCAGCATCCTGCCTGTGGGGAACCAAGCCTCCTGCTCTGGCTTTGTTGAGCGCCTGTGACCCCTGAGCTGAAGAGCACTGACCGTTTCTATGGTGTTTTGTCAAAATGCTGCTCCCAGAGATACTGGCATACATGTTATTTTGTCTTAACTTGTACTTACGTGTACTATATATTTCTTGGGAATTTATCAAAGTTTTTCCTAAAACTCAATGTACTATTAATCACATAATTTCTGTGTAGGTACAAATGTAGCTGGATGATGGCTGGCTGCTGGGTTTATTTATTCGTGGAGCAGAGACTTGGGGAAGAGTCCATTTTGACCCTGATCTTTGAGTCAGAGCCCAGTGAAGGTTCGTCTGAGAGCCCCGTTGATATTCCAGAGGCTGGCAGCATCATGCATTGATGACTAGACAGCTTG
The DNA here is from genome assembly GCA_006410735.1 of Raphicerus campestris. Classification (NCBI taxonomy): domain Eukaryota; kingdom Metazoa; phylum Chordata; class Mammalia; order Artiodactyla; family Bovidae; genus Raphicerus; species Raphicerus campestris. Next base: position 210,403 of record SJYW01038151.1, read on the forward strand.
TCATCCTGGGCCACAGAAGTAACAACTGTTTTACGGTTTGGCCAGACTTCATATTCTCCATTCTTTCCATCCCATGTTATATGGAATGCACACGATGCTATTTAATTGCTTCAGTCCCTTTCTTAAAGGAAAACGACACTGAACCAATATTCCAGAGGTACTACTAGTTTGCAGGTTTACTCAGTAATTTTCTTTGCAGACTCAGTAGCTTTAAAGATCTCACTGTGTTTTTGCAGTATTAATTAATTTCAAGTGCAGTTTTGGCAGACCAACCAAGGGTCTCAACAGGCTGCATAGAACGAGTGCTATTTTTAAGACCATCTCAGTGGAACTTTTTCCAAATGAAACTCAACAGGAACCAGCCTTTATTTGGACTAATATACTCAGTTAAAATGCCCAACTTTTGTAGGCATGTCAGCTGTTGCTGTTCACAAAATAAGTTGTATGTGCCTTTTACTACTGTGTTTATTAAGCACAGAATCAAGAATATAGGTGTTCTTGCTTTTGCTGCTGTTTCATTTTGGAAAAGAGGCAGTTGATTCATCCACTAGAGAAAGCTGGCTGTGGAAGTGTAGGACACACAGCATCCGTCACACGAAGTGGTCCTTGGTGAGAGTGCTGTCGCCTGGTGACATGGGCCTGAGCCGCCTGCAGCAGCCACTGGCCACGTGTGGGTCCTGAGCCGCCTGCAGCAGCCACTAGCCACGCGTGGGTCCTGAGCACTTGAAAAGCAGCGGGCCCAAGTCCTCGCAAGTAGCTTGTGAGAACTTGATATAAAGAAGAATGAATATAAAACCTCTCATTAATGTTTATTAGCTTCATGTTTAAAGGGGGGCTTCTCAGGTGGCGCTAGTGGTGAAGAATCCACCTGCCAGTTGCAGGAGACACGAAGGACATGGGTTCGATCTCTGGGTTGGGAAGATCCCCTGGAGAAGGAAATGGTAATCCACTCCAGTATTCTTGCCATGAAGAGTCCATGGACAGTAAAGTCTGGTTGGCTACAGTCCTTGGGATTGCAGAGTTGGACACAACTGAGCACCCACTCACATGTTTAAATGATAATGTTTTGGGTTATTTTGTTTAAATAAAATATATTATTAAATTAATTATACCATTTACTTTGTATTAGAAAATTTGAAATTTCGAGTATGGCTCTCCCTAACTGGATATCTTTCCATAGTTGCTCAGGGCCCTCAGAGCTGGCACAGGTGCTAAGATATGTGAATTGACCGCCTATCCCTGGTGAGAGTCCTGTTGCTGTTTCTAAGGTCTTAGGCAATTTCTTTCAGTGTCTCAGTGATGTGGTCTCTGCGGCATGGCCGTGACATCTCTTGTGCGTGCAGCGGTTGTAAGGGCCACAGTACCCACTCCAGCACTCTTGCCTGGCAAATCCCATGGACGGAGGAGCCTGGTGGGCTGCAGTCCATGGGATCGCTAAGAGTCAGACATGACTGAGCGACTTCCCTTTCACTTTTCACTTTCATGCACTGGAGAAGGAAATGGCACCCCACTCCAGTGTTCTTGCCTGGAGAATCCCAGGGATGGGGGAGCCTGGTGGGCTGCCGTCTATGGGGTCACACAGAGTCGGACACGACTGAAGCGACTTAGCAGTAGCAGTAGGAGCTAGACCCCAGGAACTCAAGCAAGTCACCCACCCATCTCAGCTTCATCTGTGAAACAGAGTTAGATTGAGGATTAACAGAGAATAGTTAGGGCACATTGCAGGGGTCCCCTAAATTCTATTCTTATTTCAGATAACTGGGAAATGAGAACACAGAAAGCAAAACCATATATATCTACACATACATACATATAGATCATATATCTATGTGGCTTCCCCAATGGCTCAGCAGTAAAGAATCTGCCTGCAAAGCTGGTTCATTCTCTCAGTCAGGAAGATCCCCTGGAGGAGGAATGGCTGCCCACTCTAGTATTCTTGCCTGAAAAATCCCATAGACAGAGGAGCCTGGCAGGCCACAGTCCAAAGGACTGCAAAGAGTCAGACCCAGCTGAGCTTACATGCATATACACATATACTCTAATCCCCAGTTTTACTTTCCTCTGAGAGTGTTTGGATGTTGGGGTGAGAAAGCGATATTATCAGCAGTGCTTGTCTAACAGGCACTAATTTAGATTTGGGTTTTGGAGGACTTTTATCATCTCTTCTGAGTTCTGTTTCCTGGTTTTCTGTGTGTACTGTTAATATCAGAACAGAACAAAACGGTTGACTATCTGCAGTGAAGGGAACATGTGGCTTCCTTGCTGAAAGCCCGTCTCCTGCCATCTGTGCATGTGCAGACAGTGATTGTTTACAGCTTAGAACCTGGTAGTCCTGAAAAACAGTTCAGTTGAAAGTAAACTTGACTACATTTTGATGTGATTGACAAGGATGTAGAGGTTGCAAAGAGAGTCACAGGGTCTGTGTGGCCTAATCACTCAACGTAGGAGAGAGACCTCCTTAAAGGTGTCAAGTAGGATGCAGGTGTCTAACAAGGGGCATTTTGTGCGAGTTTCTGGTAGAATGGCCTTTTTATCACACTAAAATGGAGGCAATAAGGGAGGAACAGCTGACCAGAGAGAACAGCATGGAAGGACCTGCCCGACACAGTGGTGAGTGGTGACTTTTTTATTATGCTGTCTGGGCCTCAGCCATATGAGATCATAGAAGTGAGGGATGGAAAAGACCTCCTGTATGAGGTCATCCAGCCCATCCCCTCCAGAGCTGACTGACCCCACAGTATACTTTCCAGAGCTCTGTCCAGTTTTTCAAATGACTCAACTCGTGGAGTTTCCACCAGCTCCCAGAGGGCGCAAAAAGGCAGTGTCTGAGACTGCTAACTTGGATCAGGACTTACTCTTCTTTCTCATGACGAAGATCCCTGCGATGATGCTTTGTTTGAAGAGAGATGGGGTAAATCCTGCCTCTGTCACTGATTTGCGTATAACTGCGGATGACCTCAGCGGGCCTCATCTCCCCATTGCCCTCCAAAAAGCGGGGGTGTGTTGCTGGGTTCCTTCAGTCTGAGTGTTCGAAGACTTGGCGGCAGCACCTTACATAGCACTTTATAGTTTTCACAGCTTGTTCACATTTGTGATCTCATTTGAGCCCCACCGTTCTTGGGGAAGGAGTTGATCTTATTCTCCTCCTGACCATCTCCCTGCCTATTCTGTTTCTTGTTAATCAGACGGAGGAGTTCTCCCAGGCAGTGGGTGGTGGGCCAGGTGCTCAGGCATTCCTTTTTGATTCGTGTGACCTCACAGGTACTACTGTGCCTTCTGAGACACCACGTGGGTGCACTTTACTTTCCTTGCGGTGTGGCCTCCTTTCCCAGGCAGTAGCACTGCTCAGGATTATCCCAGGCCGCCTATGGAGCCCAGAGCTTTCCTGCCCGCGTCTCTGGGTGGGGCCTGCGGGGGGAGTGGCTCTCAGTCTGGAGTGTGATGTGTCGTCAGCAGGACTGCATCCGGGGTCCTCCTCTGCTGCTCACTCGGGCTGCTCATCGTCAGACCCACCCTCCTGTGATAAAGGACTTTGCATGGATCCATAGGCAGGCTGGCCCATCGGGAGTTAGTAAACCGGGCACCAAGGGCTCGTGTTAATTCAGATTGTGCAGTTCCTTCCTTTCCTGAACCTTTCTCTAAAAGAGGAACAGTATTGATATTTATTGCAAGTAGTTGGTCATTAAGATTTCTCTCAAAGTCATTTCTTTTTGTTGTCAAAGACATTAAAATTTTAAACCCTGGTTCAGTAGGTGTATAATTAAAGTACATTTCACAGTGCAGCTAGTCTCAGATAGAGTTGTAATACAGTGTTGCTCTCAACTAGTTTATAAAACTATATGAAGTATGGCATGAGTCCTGGAAATGGGGCAAGGAGCTGCCGTCCAGCCTGGTCACCTCCCTTGGTCTGGGACGCCGTCCTTCCCTGTGGCGTCACTGTGCACGCATGGCGTCTGTGTGTCCTCCGTGTGTGCGCTCACTGGTGCCTCCTCTGCCTCCCTAGAGGACTCCAGGGCCTGCACTTACAGGGCTGCCTCCCAGCATTTCTGAGTAGGCCCATGGGGCTATGTTGTGTACCTGCTTCATCACCTCTGGTTATTTCTCCTGTTTTGTTCTGCCTTTTGTATTTGTGTGTGAAATATATCAAACATACAGACAAAAAATGGGGTTGCCTTTCTTTTTAAGCTTTGGTTTTCCAGCTTCAGTCTGCAGTTAGGCACTTGGATGCAGAAAGGTAGATGAATCAGTGATTAGGTGAGAGCTAGAACTCAGATCTGAGTTGTAGCCTCCAGATTCCTGGTTCTGCCCCATGCCACTACTGTTTGCAGGAATTCCATGTGGATGTGGTAACATTCTCAGCAAGGCGGTCAGCGTCAAAATCATGGGTTAGAAACAGCAGTGCCTCAGGGATGTATCTCCTGGGGCTGTGTGGTCAGTCTCCTTGTTTATGGCCTGGAGCAGGGCCAGACGGCAGATGCATCATCTCCCAACAGCCCTACCTCGCTGAAGGTCAGTGCCAGAAAACGGCAGCGCTGAGACCCAAAGCTGGGTCAGAGCTGGAGGCTCTGTGCTCAGAGTGTTGGTTATCCCCATCAACTTATACATTTTCTGAAGTATTATGAAAATAATGGAAAGATATATTATCTATTTTTGAGAGCATGAGAAAAGGCAGCCCCTCCTATCATTTGTGCTTCTCTTGCAGATCCTGAGGAAGCTCAAAGGTCTTGCGTTAGACACCGAGACAGAGCTGGAGAGGCAGGATGAGGCCTTGGATGGCATCACTGCAGCTGTGGACCGGGCCACCTTAACCATCGACAAGCATACCCGACGAATGAAAAAACTGACTTAGAAGAACAGGAAAGCATGGGGATGACTGCTTCTGACGAGAATTGTTTCTGAGTGTGTTGTTCTCAGATCCTGCATGCTTCCTTTCAGTTGAAGACCCTGGGAAGCCATTCCACGGGCCTGTCCCGGGAGGTGCATAGCTGCCTCAGGATGAAGGGCTGCCGAGAAGGCAGCTTGGGGTGATCGTAGCTGTCACCAAGGGATTCCCTTGTAGGGAGCTGAAAGTGCATGGGAGGAGTTCTGCCTACAGATGCAGTGACCTGCCTACCTGCAAGGCCCTCCCTGGCTGCCCGGGGAGTCAGGAGCACACACACATTCACACAGGCTGAGCCCTGTGAGGAGGCCACGGCAGCACGGTGTCTCCATTTTGAGGGTGAGCTGGACCCAGGCCTCGGGGACCACTTCGCCTGGCCACAGTCCCGGGTCTTCAGTGCACAACTAGCTGAATTTTCATCCTGTCTCCATTCCTGATAGCCATAAAAAGGATGATTTATGTCTCTATGAGCGAAGCTGCTTATTTCTCACCCTCTGCCTGTTTGAACACTGCAGGCATGTCCTTCGTCAGGAAAATCTCTTCTCCAGAATCACATTCAGTCCTGCGCCTGCCTCTCCTGCATGGTCTGCTCAGCACAGGCCCCATTGCCTTCACGTTGTTCCATTTTTCTCTGATGGACAGGTCGTTTCTTTTTGGTTATACTGTAAGTTCTAACAAAAGCTAAGAGTACACCTGGTACACCTCAAGATCATCCTGTAGACACCTGAAATATTCTTTTACTGCTCAGTTTTTAGTCAAATATAAAAACAGTACAAATTGCACCTATTTTATTTATTTATTTATTATTATTTTTTAAAAATACATTTATTTTAATTGGAGGCTAATTACTTTATAATATTGTATTAGTTTTGCCATACATCAACATGAATCTACCACAGGTGTACACGTGTTCCCCATCCTGAACCCCCCTCCCACTTCCCTCCCCATCCCATCCCTCTGGATCATCCCAGTGCACCAGCCCCGTGCACCCTGTCTCATGCATTGAACCTGGACTGGTGATTCATTTCACACATGGTAATATACATGTTACAATGCCATTCTCCCAAATCATCCCACCCCCGCCCTCTTCCACAGAATCCAAAAGACTGTTCTGTACATCTGTGTCTCTCTCAGTGTCTCGCATACAGGGTTATCATTACATCTTTCTAAATTCCATATATATGCATTAGTATACTGTATTGGTGTTTTTCTTTCTGGCTTCACTCTGTATAACAGGCTCCAGTTTCATCCGCCTCATTAGAACTGATTCAAATGTATTCTTTTTAATGGCTGAGTAATACTCCATTGTTTATATGTACTACAGCTTTCTTATCCATTCCTCTGCTGATGGACATCTAGTTTGCTTCCATGCCTTGGATATTATAAACAGTGCTGCAGTGAACACTGGGGTACATGTGTGTCTCTTTCAGTTCTGGTTTCCTCAGTGTGTATGCCCAGCAGTGGGATTGCTGGGTCATAAGGCAGTTCTATTTCCAGTTTTTAAAGGAATCTCCACACTGTTCTCCATAGTGGCTGTATTAGTTTGCATTCCCACCAACAGTGTAAGAGGGTTCCCTTTTCTCCACACCCTGTCCAGCATCTATTGCTTGTAGACTTCTGGATCGCAGCCATTCTGACTGGTGAAATTGCACCTATTTTAAAGTGTTGATTTTTGCTTTTCTGCCCCATTTCTATCTAGAGACAGAAATGCTAGTTTTACATTGTTGTTTGAAGCTGTATACTGATGCCTTTTCACTTGATTTGGGGTGTCTTAATGTGTTCCCTGGTGGATCAGACAGTAAAGAATCCACCTGCAATGTGGGAAACCTGGATTCAATCCCTGGGTTGGGAAGATCCCCTGGAGGAGGGCATGGCAACCCACCCCAGTATTCCTGCCTGGAGAATCCCCATGGACAGAAGAGCCTGGTGGACTACAGTCCATGGGGTCTCAAAAAGAGTCAGACACGACTGAGTGACTAAGCATAGCACAGCATAGTGTGCGCCTGGGAGAGCCCCTCATGGGAAGACGAGAGGAAGGTAGAGAAGTGGGTGACGTCCTCCCATTCTCACAACAAGCCACGCTCAGGCTGCTTTGAAATAGCATCCCAAGGAGCCCACCCCGGAGAAGCTCACTTAGGCCTTGTACGGTGTTGCTGTGAAGTGCCGTTGCTGCAGCCCTCCTGGGATGGCGCCTGCAAGCCCTGAGCTGCCGTGGTGTACCACTCCATTTGCGTACTAAGTCCTGGGTGGTTTTAAGAATTAATTCACAGATACAGTGTTAGTTTTCTGGGGCTGCCCTAACAAAGTACCACCAACAGGAGGCCTACAGCAGTAAGAATGCATGTTTGGGGGCCACAAATTCAGGATTTGTGGTGTGGGCAGCCTGCGACCCTTCTGGTGTCTCTACGAGAGGATCGTTTGTGCCACTTCAAGTCACCGGTGCCTCCAGGTATCCCTGGGCTTGTGGCCACATCACCCAGATCTCTGCCTCCGTTGTCATGTGGCCATCTTCCCACGTTTCTGTGTCTCAAAACTCCCTGTCCTTTCTCTTATGAGGATCCATCCTAATCCAGGGTCATCCCACCTCAAGATCTTTTTACCTTGATGATGTCTACAGAGACCCCATTTCCACATTAGGTCTGAGGTTCCCAGTGGGCATGGATTTTGGGTCACCTAGGGATGCCAGCCTTGTGACAGCTGATCCATTCCAAAAAGACATGGAAAGTAGCATTTCTAGAAAGTAATGGTCATAAGGGTCTTTCAGTTCTTTATTCAGTTTGGTAAATTATATTCCTAGTCTCTGTTTGTCTTTGGTTTGTACTTACTAACCTCCAAAATGAGAAGTGGGCCTGTTCTCTCAAGGTTTCTCATACCAATGCAGGCATGTGAAGAGTTGCTCTTGACCTTTCCTGTGCATCAAGTGATGGATGAGCTCAGAGCTCATGCCCATTCCATGGGGTCTGAGCCCCATGCCGCCCTTTTTTGTGCATGATACCAGGGAAGTCAGGGAGAACACAGCAGATGTGAAGGTGTGTCAGCAAGGACAGTTTCTGAGAGTTCATGCCTAGAAGCAGCCGCAGCTGGGTCACATCCCTGTGGAACTTGCAGGAACACTTGAGGAAAGTCAGCCTGTGCCCTGGGCATGGGCTCCCTGGGTAGCGCTAGTGGTAAAGAACCTGCCTGCCAGTGCAGGAGACTTGGGAGAGACGGGTTGGATCCCTTAGTTGGGAAGATCCCCTGGAGGAGGGCATGGCAACCCACTCCAGTATTCTTGCCTGGAGAACCCCAGGGACAGAGGAGCCTGGCAGGTTACAGTCCATGGGGTTGCATAGAGTTGGACATGACTGAAGAGATTTAGCACATGTGGGCACAGGCAAGTGCAGGTGGGCAGGCTGCACCCAAATACCATAGCTTCTCATGGCAGCCCTCAAAGAGTGTGTCCCCTGGGGTAGAGTATGTGGTTCTCACCATGGCCACACACTGGGCTCATGCCCGCGACTCAGAAAATACAGACATACATGCACACAACACACTGACCTCAGGCCCAGAGTCGGGACCTCTGAGGGTGCATGCATTGCCCAGCTGTCTCAGCAAGCGACTTACTGCCGTCAGACCCGCGCTGTCTGCATCCAGCTCTGCCGAGCCCTGAGCAGCGGACGTAAACACAAATCTGTGCCGCTCATGGTGCCATTCTGAATACAGGCGGGCACTGGTCAGGGGCCCCCAGCGTAGTCTCCAGCAGCCAGCCAGCCTCTGCTCAGCCTGAAAATAGGTAACTCCTCTGGCATCAGAGCCACAGACACCTCGGCTGCTAACAGGCCTCTGGAAAGCGGGGGCCGGGACTCTACTGGTGATCCCCCTTCCAGGAACATGCCCTGAGCCCTGTGGGTCTCACCCTCTCCTCATCCATCACCAGATACTCTTGAGCATGAAGGTGTGTGGCGCAGAAGACATTGTACTGTTAGAGGACAGTTCTCTGGGCCCTTTCTTGCCCATGAATAGCTAAATTGATGTGGAGACTTAGAGTGTTAAAAAAAAAAAAAAAAAAAGCTCATCAAAGACCATTCTATGCTATTTTTTTTTAAACATTGACCCCAGAACTAACTTTTTAACCTTATCACCTTTCCGTAGCAGAAAATCCATCTGCCAAATGGTTAGTCCCCAAGGCTGAAGCAAAATTGCCAAGAGCTCTATGAAACCAGGAGCTGACTCCCACGACACACTTATCCCAGGGGAATAATTCCACCTCTGCTCCCTGCAGCTATGTGCACTGGCTCTGTCTCTGTGTTCTAGACATGGGGAGGCCACGAGGGGGACAGCTGTTGAGATGCTCCTGGAAGCAGTGCCGAGGGAAGGGGACGAGCAGGTCCGCCGGTGATCGCTCCTGCCATCCTCAGGCGGCCTAGGTGGTAAGTGTGACGGCTGGAACCAGGTGGATCCTACCAGGTGACGAGACCCACTGGAGATTGGCAGAAAGGCATATCGAGCCCGTTGTCAGCACCACTGGTGTTTGCATCAGGACCTGTTGTGTCTCCTATTGTGTGTTTTATTTTCGTGATGTGGAGTTTGTCCTCTAACACTGACCTTGGGTTTGTGTCAGGGGGTCAAGGTCATGCATATGAGTAATAGAATCTACCTGCCCTTTAACCTCTGACTGAGGGAATGGATTGTGTTCAGTTTGTTGTCACCCCATAAGGAGTTTGCAGTTCTTAAAACACGTAATTCTTTAAGTTCAGTTTTACACTCTATAAAGGTGGGCAGAATAAGAACCCACATCTAATGCAGCTGTGAGACCAATACTGAGCTGAAATGAAACTGCTTTGACATTTCATCAAAAATGGCTGATTCTTCTGTTTGTTTAGTGCAGCAGTCAGCAGACTTTCTCAATAAAAGGCCAGGTAAAGAATACTTCATCTTTCGAGCCACGTGGTATCTGTTGAAATGTCTCAGGTCTATTGTTAAATGAAGGCAGCCCGGACTTAGGAGCAAATGGTCATGCTATGTCCGATCAAAACTACCTGTGAGGTTAGAATTTCATATATTTCATGTGTTCCAAAGTGTTATTCTTGTTCCGATTTTCTTTCAACCATTTGAATATGTACACATGTCCCCAGCTTGCAAGCCATAGGAGAACAGACTGCAGGGCTTTGCACTCACCTGCCCACATGGGTGTGTTCCTTTGAAGCTTCACATCAGAGTCTTGGAGCGTTGTCTGGAGGGCATCTCCCTTCCCTCCTTAGCCCCAGACTCAAGCATGGCTTGAGCCCTTCACATGGCACTGCTGCTGGCGGCCGGCACTGAGTCCAGGGTTGCGGCTGGGAGGGTTTTGGGTATTTTTGCCATAAAAGATAAGGCAAAAATGACATAATGAAACATGAAAAACTAATGACAGTCTTTAAAAGATTTTATTTTGGAAAAATGAAAATGCTAAAAATATTTGAATGCCATTAAAGTGAGTAGTTTCATGGTTATAGTTGTATTTGGATATAACTTAGAAAGGGATGACACTTCCTTTTCCACAATCATTTAAAGATTCAGGATCGAATGTCAGTTGTAAGTTCTTTACGATATAAAAAAACCCCTGAAATCTCTTGATGTTTTTCTGGAAGTAAAATGAACAGATGAAGGATGCTATAATCAATATATTGTGTATAATTGGTAGTACATACCTGGACTATATTTAAATGTTCCATTACATGGCCAGTCCTTATATTAATATTTAACCAGATCATCTAAGCCAGATTCTGTGCCACATACCAAAATTCTAGCTACATCATGTACTCTGCTATCAAATAATGTCACCATTTTTAAGAAACTTATGCTGATGAGGAATCACATAACCATCTATTTTGAGGTTGGGGGGAATAGGAGGGCCTTGATTCTTCTTTCCCTCCAGCTTCTAATATTGCATAATTTGGTTAAGAGAGCATTAGAGAACAAGCTGCTGTATCTGAATTAGCTAAAGAATCGATAATTAATGCTCTGCAAGACTGTAGTAAATTATCTTTTATGGAACAATTGCCTTACAGCCAGTTGTGAGACCAAACTGCTCGCAGCAGAGTGGCTTACAGCACAGGTACCAGTCACACCCACCGGCTTGTTTCCTGACTGCTCAGCTGTTCAGAGCTTCAAAGCCTGTACTGATGGTAGTAGCCAGTCCCGTTCCTTTGCAAGGCAGAAATGGGGGACAGAAGAGATAGAATGAGATGAGAAATAGCAGGTGATGTTTTCCACAAGTAATCTTTGGAGGCTCCAAAACAGCACACGCAAATTTTAGGAGAGAAGAAGACAAAAGTCAATCTTAGAGACGTTTTCAAATGACACAGGAAACGATTACAGGCAGTTAGTGGGGGTGGGGGCCTTTGGTTTGGGGCCTGATGAAACGCCCTCTTGGAGGAAGTTACATTGATTGGGATGTCAGCTGTGGCTTGAGACCATACTGCAAGCTTCCAAGGCCCCACTGGTCTCACCTATGAGGAGCCCCTCCCCTCTCACTGCTCCTGATTTTAATTATTAGTTATGGGTTTGAATACAACTTGGAAATTGTAATCACCTTTCGCATTTGCAGCTTATTCCCACAGCCACATAGCATCTCAAGCTTTTGGCACCTGTCTGGAAACAACAGCAGTGGGTTTGCCCAAGAGGTAATTTTCCCTGATTCATTTTGAAAGTAAAAAGCCACAACGTTGGTCCTTCAGCTAGTCTGAAGACAGGGGTGCTCCTGCTTCCCAGAAGGACTGCTCAGTCTCATGCCTCAGCCTCCTCAGCGAGAAACAGACCGGCAGGGGCAGAGAAGGCATCAATTCAAAGACAGCAGGGGCTGCTTGTCAACCCAGGCGCCGCTCAAAGCCCTCGTGCAGTGTCCAGATGAGGAGCTCCCGGCTTCAGGAGTGGGGAGCTGTGAGCATGACCACGGTCAAGGCTGTGTTCTTTGAGCCTGCCTCATGTCCTGGGCTCTCGGTGGGTAGGCAGCCATTTCAGGCCGTCCCACCATGAGCAGCTGCTGTCCTGGGGCGCAGTAGTGCCGCACTGTCCCGCATGCTCTCCGGCAGCCCTGGTTCCTCAGTGACCTCTGGACTTTACCTTTGTCTTCTATCACAACCTCTGTCCCTCTCTCTCACCCTGGGGAGGGAGGTGTGAGCTAGGGAATGGCAACTCATTTCCTCCAGCTATCTCTTCTGGAGGTTGGAGGGTTAGTAGGTCTAGGGCATGTTCCCTAGCATGAGTAAAGAGCAGGGTGCAGAAACCCAGCTACCCATAAAGGAGGGTCGGGCCCTCCCTGGATGTGCAAACAGCCCAAGCCTGCTGCCTGAGCCTGTTCCTCCATACTCGGGCGGCTTCTGGTCAGTGGAGCTGGTGCTGGGATTAATGAGGCTGGACCCTTTTTTGAGGCTCGGGGCAGACGCCCTGGAAAGGAGTGGGCTGCAGGTGGGCTGCAGGGCTGGATTCTCCTACCATGGAAGGTGAGGACAAGCAGAATGCACAGCCTTGTGAAGTCCCTTACATGTAGTTGTTTGGACCTTCTGCATTTTCCAATGGAAGTGATGCTCTAGAGGGCGGTTTGTTTCCTAATGTGATGGCAGCATAGAGATGCAGTTTGGGGATGGAGGTTAGATATGAAGAGGGTAAGTGGGTCAGAAGGCGAGACCAAGGATCCCATTCCGAAGTGCCCAGTAAGTGGTTTGTCTGTGAATCAGACGCACAAGCCTGCTGGCTTTGCGGAGTGCTCACAGAAGTTCCCCAGAGGGGAGCTCTGTTTATCTTTCTGACAAGTGAGGAAACAAATACCTAACACCCACCCAGGTCTGTGGTCAAGGCTCTGCCCAACAGGAGTGAACCCACAGGAAGAACAGTGTGGAGAGAAGGGACGTGTCCCAGCTCACGGGGTGTGGTCTGAACGAACCAGGGTTACTTACAGATCCAAACCCACCCATTTTATGCCCCATGTCGTAGAAAATTGGTTTCTTTTTGGAAGCAGTAGCTGCTTGCTAAACTTAGAGACCACCTCTCTTCCCAACTGGCTTATTCATGTAGAACATTGCTTCAGCACAGGAGGGCCACAGAGGGGGTTGGAGCAATAGCTGGGGAGGCAACAAGATGCCTTCCCGGCCGCTCACTGCCTGTCAGCTTAACCCTGAACCTGCAGGCTCACTTGCCCCGTGTGCTTGTTGGAGTGGGCTCATAAGAAGAGACACCATGCATCTTGCTCAAGCCCACTCTGCCCTCTGGATCCTGTGAGGTAAGCACTCTGCCCTCTTGGCCTCATAAACTAGCCCGAGGCTGCTCACAGATCCACCCACGCCTGCTTGCTCAGCTCTCCCTTGTCACACTGCCCAGCACAGGAACATCGTCATGGGTGGGGTGTCCCTGCTACTCTGCTCTCGCAGTCCACAGACCTCAGCCTGGGTGGGGTCTCCGCACCACCCGCCCTTCATTCACAGACCTCATAGCATGAACTAGGGTCTCCGCATTACCTGGCCTGTCTGCAAACTGTACAAGAGAGTAGATGGAGGCGTATGGTCTTCTGGGGCTGCTGTAGCAAAATACCCCAAACTGGGCGGCCTGAAACAACAGAATTTGAGCTCTCTGAATTCTAGAGTTCACAATTCTGAAATCAAGGTTTCAGCAGAGCCCTGGTCTCCACAGAGGCTCTAGGGGAGAATCTGCCTCTCCACTTTCTGAAGCCACATTTTTCCATTTCCACTGCATCTTCCCATTACCTCTTCCTCTTCTGTGTGTCTCCCTCAAAATTCCTGGTGCTTCTTTCTTAAAAGGACACTTGTCAGTGGATTTAGCATCCACTAAAAATTCCCATATGGTCTGGTCATCTCAAGATTTGTAACCTAACTGCATATATAGAGACATTTTTTCCAAGTAGGTCATATTTACAGGTTCCTGGAATTAGGACTTGGACATATCTTTTGAGGGCAATAATTCAGCCTATTATAATCTGTCCTATGTTCCTCCTAAAGTCACATTTATCCCACATAGAAAATATATTCGTCCATCCCAACATCTGCAAAAGTCTCAACCCATTACGTCACAACTCTTCATCCAAAAATCTCATCTAAATATCATCAGCTGTGATCTCATCATCTGAATCATTTACATCTAGTATTGGTGAGACACTTGGTATGGTCCATCCTGGGGCAAAATTTCCCTCCATCTTTGACCTGTAAAGCCAGAAAACAGATTGTCTGCTTCTAAATACAGTAGTGGGACAGGCATATGATAAGTGACAGGCTGTTCTACTCCAAAAGGGGGAGAGGGGATATGGAAGTAAGGAAGGGTCACCAGAGTTCCTGTTGCCTGTCTGGCATGAGAGGAGCTGGGAAGTCACTTCTCCATCCTAACAACAAGTTAAAAGCTAAACAAACGGAAAAGCAACAACCCTTCTTATATCTATTAAAGAAATGAGTTCACAGGGCAAACTTCCTAACTCATTCTATGAAGCCAGCATTTCCTTAATACGAAACCAGACAAAAGTATTACAGGGTACCAATGCATATAAAAATCCTCAACAAAATGTTAGCAAACCAAATAAAAAATGCATAAAATGATTATACACAATGACCAAGTGGGATTTATCTCATGTTTGCAAGGCTGGTTCAACATTTTAAAAAATCAATATAATCCATCACATCAACAGAAGAAGAAAAAAATCACATGATCATATCAATAGATATAGAAAAACCATATGATAAATCCTACACTCATTCATGATTAAAAAAAAAAAAATCTTCCACCAAATGAGGAACAGAAGGGAATTTTCTCAACTTCATAAAGAACATCTATGAAAAAAATCTAAAGAAATACTATACGTAATAGTGAGAAGCTTGAAGTTTTTCTGCTAAGATCAGGAACAAGGACAAAGTGTTCCTTCTCACAATTCCTGTCCAACATTGTTCTGAAAGTTAAAGTATAGTGATTGGAAAGGAAAAATAAAACTTTTATTGCTTGCAGAGGTTATGATTTTTTATATAGAAAATCAGAATTGACCAAACTGCTGAAACTAATAAATAATTATAGCAAAGTTGCAAGATACAGTGTTAATATGCAAAAGTCAATCACTTTCCTAGATACCATTGATGAACATGTGGAATTTGAAGTTAACAATATCATTTACTTTAGCATAGCCCCCCCAATATAATACTTAGGTAGAAATCTAACAAAATATATATAAGAGCTCTATGAGAGAAATTACAATATACTAGTGAAAGAAATTAAAGAAGAGCTAAATAGACTCTTTAAGTTCATGGATGGGAAGAGTCACTATTGTTACGATATCAGTATTTTCCAACTTGATCTATAAATTCAATACAATTCCAATCAAAATCCCAGTAAGTCATTCTGTGGATATCAGCAAACTGATTCTGCAGTTTATCTGGAGAATCAAAAGACTCAGAATAGGCAACTCAGTACTGAATGAGAAGAACAGTCTGAGGACTGACTTCAAGATGACTATAATGTGATAGTAATCCAGACAGTGTGGTACTGTTGAAATAATAGCCAAATCAGTGAAACAGTAGAGGGCCCGGAAGTAGATTCACCTGAATATAGTAACTGAATCTTTGATCAAGAAGCAAAGGTGACACATTGTAGCAAATATACTCTTCAACAAATGGTGCTGGAACAACGGAACACCCACATGAAAAAAAAAAATTAGACTTTGTTCACAAAAATTTAACTCAAAATGGATCACAGGCTTAAATGTAACACACAAAACTATACCTAGAAAATAACAGGAGAAAACCTAGATCTTAGAAAAGATATGACGCCAAAGTCATGATTCATGAAAGGAAGAATGGATAAACTGGGTTTCATTACAATTTAAATCTTTGCTCTGTGAAAGATGCTGTCAAGAGAATGAGAAGCCAAGCCACAGACTGGGAAAAAAATATTTGCAAAAGACATACCTGATAAGGACTGTAATGCAAAGGGCAAAACGAACAAACTGTGGTACATGTAGATAATGAACTGATACTCAGCATTAAAAAGAAATGAGCTATGAAGTATGAAGTGACATGGAAAAAGCTTAAATGTACATTAACTAACTGAAGGGAAATCTGAGAATATGCGTACTATAAAATTCCAGCTATATAATGTTCTGGAAAAGGCAGGACCAAGGAGGCAGTAAAAAGATCAATGGTTCCCAGGGACTGGGGATGGAGGGGAGAACGGGATGGATAGGCAGGGCACAGAGGATTTTTAGGGTGAAACCACTTTGTATGATACTGCTAAAAAACAGGGTTATGTTTGTCAAAACCCATAGAATGTGTAACACCGAGAGGGAACCCTCATGTGAACTTTGGATGATAGTGATGTGTCAGTGTAGGCTTACTGACTGGAACGAATGTGCCCTGTGTTGTGGGATTGTAGGAGACACTGTGTACGGGAGGCCAGGGATTACTTTCTCCATACCTTGCACTCAGTTTTGCTGTGAACCTAAAACCGCTCTAAGAAACAAAGACCACTGGGGAAGAAAAAAGGGAAAGAGGGAAGGAGATAAAGGAAGGAAAGAAAGCAAGCAATCTCTGGTCCAAGCAGTACTAAAGTCCAGCGAGGCAAATCCTACTCAGTTTCAAGACCCGAGAATAGTCCACTGCGGCTCACGGCTCCGTCCTCTGGGCCCAGCACTCTTTTTTTTTTTGTATGGTGCTATTGACTTTGTCTTTTTATTTGTGTGTGTGTGTGTGTGTGTGTGTGCTCTTTGTTATTTATTTATTTATACTTTACTGAACACGCCAATAGCTCAGTAGCTCTATCAGCCTGTGTCCTGCCTGTAGAATTTTAGAAGTCCAACAGCCCTTTTTTCACGTCATCCTTTTCAGTGCCAGCTGGCAGTGCTTCTGCTGATTGACATTCTCAAAAAACACGTGGGTCTCCTGTGTTTGTCACAGGGATCCGCACCACAGACAAGAAGATCCTCCATCAGATCTTTCCTGGGTAACCCCATCTCTGTTCCTTACTTCTGCTGAGATGGTTGAGTCACACCCTTAATCTGTTCAGCCACACTCAGCTTTCTCACTAGTGGATACCTTCCTCACCACGAATCTCCTAATTTTAGCCTCTTTTGCTATCTGAACAGGCTGAGAGTTCCCCACATCATCAGCTGCTTATCATTTCTGTTTAACAAATCTTACTATAAACAGCAAGGAGGTATCAGGCTGCACCTTCGAAACTTTGCTTAGAAAACTCCTCATGTTCGTTTACAAGTTATGCTTTTCACCCAACAGTAGAACACAGTTCAGCTGAGTTCTCTGCCACTTTATAATAAGTTTCCTCCAGTTTCCAATAACATGTTACTCATTTCCTTCTGAGTACTCACTGGCAGAGTTTTTAACATCCATATTTCTACCAATAGGCTGTTNGGCTGGTTCAACATTTTAAAAAATCAATATAATCCATCACATCAACAGAAGAAGAAAAAAATCACATGATCATATCAATAGATATAGAAAAACCATATGATAAATCCTACACTCATTCATGATTAAAAAAAAAAAAATCTTCCACCAAATGAGGAACAGAAGGGAATTTTCTCAACTTCATAAAGAACATCTATGAAAAAAATCTAAAGAAATACTATACGTAATAGTGAGAAGCTTGAAGTTTTTCTGCTAAGATCAGGAACAAGGACAAAGTGTTCCTTCTCACAATTCCTGTCCAACATTGTTCTGAAAGTTAATGCAATGAAACTAAAAAAGGAAATAAAAAGTATAGTGATTGAAAAGGAAAAATAAAACTTTTATTGCTTGCAGAGGTTATGATTTTTTATGTAGAAAATCAGAATTGACCAAACCAAACTGCTGAAACTAATAAATAATTATAGCAAAGTTGCAAGATACAGTGTTAATATGCAAAAGTCAATCACTTTCCTAGATACCATTGATGAACATGTGGAATTTGAAGTTAACAATATCATTTACTTTAGCATAGCCCCCCCAATATAATACTTAGGTAGAAATCTAACAAAATATATATAAGAGCTCTATGAGAGAAATTACAATATACTAGTGAAAGAAATTAAAGAAGAGCTAAATAGACTCTTTAAGTTCATGGATGGGAAGAGTCACTATTGTTACGATATCAGTATTTTCCAACTTGATCTATAAATTCAATACAATTCCAATCAAAATCCCAGTAAGTCATTCTGTGGATATCAGCAAACTGATTCTGCAGTTTATCTGGAGAATCAAAAGACTCAGAATAGGCAACTCAGTACTGAATGAGAAGAACAGTCTGAGGACTGACTTCAAGATGACTATAATGTGATAGTAATCCAGACAGTGTGGTACTGTTGAAAAAATAGCCAAATCAGTGAAACAGTAGAGGGCCCGGAAGTAGATTCACCTGAATATAGTAACTGAATCTTTGATCAAGAAGCAAAGGTGACACATTGTAGCAAATATACTCTTCAACAAATGGTGCTGGAACAACGGAACACCCACATGAAAAAAAAAAATTAGACTTTGTTCACAAAAATTTAACTCAAAATGGATCACAGGCTTAAATGTAACACACAAAACTATACCTAGAAAATAACAGGAGAAAACCTAGATCTTAGAAAAGATATGACGCCAAAGTCATGATTCATGAAAGGAAGAATGGATAAACTGGGTTTCATTACAATTTAAATCTTTGCTCTGTGAAAGATGCTGTCAAGAGAATGAGAAGCCAAGCCACAGACTGGGAAAAAAATATTTGCAAAAGACATACCTGATAAGGACTGTAATGCAAAGGGCAAAACGAACAAACTGTGGTACATGTAGATAATGAACTGATACTCAGCATTAAAAAGAAATGAGCTATGAAGTATGAAGTGACATGGAAAAAGCTTAAATGTACATTAACTAACTGAAGGGAAATCTGAGAATATGCATACTATAAAATTCCAGCTATATAATGTTCTGGAAAAGGCAGGACCAAGGAGGCAGTAAAAAGATCAATGGTTCCCAGGGACTGGGGATGGAGGGGAGAACGGGATGGATAGGCAGGGCACAGAGGATTTTTAGGGTGAAACCACTTTGTATGATACTGCTAAAAAACAGGGTTATGTTTGTCAAAACCCATAGAATGTGTAACACCGAGAGGGAACCCTCATGTGAACTTTGGATGATAGTGATGTGTCAGTGTAGGCTTACTGACTGGAACGAATGTGCCCTGTGTTGTGGGATTGTAGGAGACACTGTGTACGGGAGGCCAGGGATTACTTTCTCCATACCTTGCACTCAGTTTTGCTGTGAACCTAAAACCGCTCTAAGAAACAAAGACCACTGGGGAAGAAAAAAGGGAAAGAGGGAAGGAGATAAAGGAAGGAAAGAAAGCAAGCAATCTCTGGTCCAAGCAGTACTAAAGTCCAGCGAGGCAAATCCTACTCAGTTTCAAGACCCGAGAATAGTCCACTGCGGCTCACGGCTCCGTCCTCTGGGCCCAGCACTCTTTTTTTTTTTGTATGGTGCTATTGACTTTGTCTTTTTATTTGTGTGTGTGTGTGTGTGTGCTCTTTGTTATTTATTTATTTATACTTTACTGAACACGCCAATAGCTCAGTAGCTCTATCAGCCTGTGTCCTGCCTGTAGAATTTTAGAAGTCCAACAGCCCTTTTTTCACGTCATCCTTTTCAGTGCCAGCTGGCAGTGCTTCTGCTGATTGACATTCTCAAAAAACACGTGGGTCTCCTGTGTTTGTCACAGGGATCCGCACCACAGACAAGAAGATCCTCCATCAGATCTTTCCTGGGTAACCCCATCTCTGTTCCTTACTTCTGCTGAGATGGTTGAGTCACACCATTAATCTGTTCAGCCACACTCAGCTTTCTCACTAGTGGATACCTTCCTCACACGAATCTCCTAATTTTAGCCTCTTTTGCTATCTGAACAGGCTGAGAGTTCCCCACATCATCAGCTGCTTATCATTTCTGTTTAACAAATCTTACTATAAACAGCAAGGAGGTATCAGGCTGCACCTTCGAAACTTTGCTTAGAAAACTCCTCATGTTCGTTTACAAGTTATGCTTTTCACCCAACAGTAGAACACAGTTCAGCTGAGTTCTCTGCCACTTTATAATAAGTTTCCTCCAGTTTCCAATAACATGTTACTCATTTCCTTCTGAGTACTCACTGGCAGAGTTTTTAACATCCATATTTCTACCAATAGGCTGTTCAAGGCAGTTCAGGCTCTTTCTATCATGCGTCTCTAAACTTGTCAAGGCATTACCTAATTCTAAAGCCACTTCCATATTTTTAGGTATTTGTTGCAGTAGCGTACCACTCCCAAGTAATACAATCTGTATTTGTTTTCCAGGGCTGCCATAACAAAGTGCTACAAACTGGGTGGCTTGAAACAACAGAAATTTCCTCTCACCGTTTTGGAGGCCAGAATTCTGAAATCAGGGTGTTAGCCAGGCTGCATCCTCATACGGGCTCATCTGGGCTCTTCCAGGCTCATCCAGGTTGCTGGCAGAGTTCATCTCCTTGCAGCAGTGAGACCGAGGTCTTTGTTTCCTTTCTGGCTCTCAGTTGGGCTGCTCTGAGCCCCTAGAGGTGACCCATGTTCCTTGCCCCATAGCCTCCTCCATCTTCATACCAGCAGAAGCAGGCCAAATCCTTTTCATGCTGTGAACCTAGGACTCTTCCTCTGCAACCAGGTAGAGAAAAATACTTTTAAAGGAAGTCATGTAACTGGGTCAGGCCCACATGGATATCTTCCTATCTTAAGGTCTGCTGATCCTATCTACAAAATCTCTATGCAGCAATACCTTATCAGTGTTTGACAATTAGCTGGGCGAGCCTGTGTGAACACAAGGGCAGGAATGTTGAGGGTGTCTTAGGATCTACTCCTGCCTGTTTCCTGCATCCAGGAAAGCGGTGGTGCAGCCCTCATTCCCCACCCACGGGGCGGATGCATCAGCTCACAGTGCTGGTTCTCCTTGCTGTCTGTCTGTTGGACTTCTGGAAGTTACTTCCCACCTCTGAAGATTCATTTCTGCATCGATAACGTATGGATTCTGAAGGCCATTACAACCAGCCAGAGCCCCTGGCCTAAGCCATTACCTCCTATCTGCTTATCTGTGAGACTCACCAACCCCTGGTGGCTGTGAGATGTCCTCACAGTGGCTTCAGGAGCTAGGAGACAGCGACCAAAGGGCTTTGTGAAGACACTCCTTTTCCAGGAGGTCTTTAATGCTGAGGTCCTGGGAGAAGTCCCCTTCCTCTCCATCACACATTTGAGGAGACAGAAGGAATATGAGGAAGGCAATCATGAGTGCTNCACGAATCTCCTAATTTTAGCCTCTTTTGCTATCTGAACAGGCTGAGAGTTCCCCACATCATCAGCTGCTTATCATTTCTGTTTAACAAATCTTACTATAAACAGCAAGGAGGTATCAGGCTGCACCTTCGAAACTTTGCTTAGAAAACTCCTCATGTTCGTTTACAAGTTATGCTTTTCACCCAACAGTAGAACACAGTTCAGCTGAGTTCTCTGCCACTTTATAATAAGTTTCCTCCAGTTTCCAATAACATGTTACTCATTTCCTTCTGAGTACTCACTGGCAGAGTTTTTAACATCCATATTTCTACCAATAGGCTGTTTAAGGCAGTTCAGGCTCTTTCTATCATGCGTCTCTAAACTTGTCAAGGCATTACCTAATTCTAAAGCCACTTCCATATTTTTAGGTATTTGTTGCAGTAGCGTACCACTCCCAAGTAATACAATCTGTATTTGTTTTCCAGGGCTGCCATAACAAAGTGCTACAAACTGGGTGGCTTGAAACAACAGAAATTTCCTCTCACCGTTTTGGAGGCCAGAATTCTGAAATCAGGGTGTTAGCCAGGCTGCATCCTCATACGGGCTCATCTGGGCTCTTCCAGGCTCATCCAGGTTGCTGGCAGAGTTCATCTCCTTGCAGCAGTGAGACCGAGGTCTTTGTTTCCTTTCTGGCTCTCAGTTGGGCTGCTCTGAGCCCCTAGAGGTGACCCATGTTCCTTGCCCCATAGCCTCCTCCATCTTCATACCAGCAGAAGCAGGCCAAATCCTTTTCATGCTGTGAACCTAGGACTCTTCCTCTGCAACCAGGTAGAGAAAAATACTTTTAAAGGAAGTCATGTAACTGGGTCAGGCCCACATGGATATCTTCCTATCTTAAGGTCTGCTGATCCTATCTACAAAATCTCTATGCAGCAATACCTTATCAGTGTTTGACAATTAGCTGGGCGAGCCTGTGTGAACACAAGGGCAGGAATGTTGAGGGTGTCTTAGGATCTACTCCTGCCTGTTTCCTGCATCCAGGAAAGCGGTGGTGCAGCCCTCATTCCCCACCCACGGGGCGGATGCATCAGCTCACAGTGCTGGTTCTCCTTGCTGTCTGTCTGTTGGACTTCTGGAAGTTACTTCCCACCTCTGAAGATTCATTTCTGCATCGATAACGTATGGATTCTGAAGGCCATTACAACCAGCCAGAGCCCCTGGCCTAAGCCATTACCTCCTATCTGCTTATCTGTGAGACTCACCAACCCCTGGTGGCTGTGAGATGTCCTCACAGTGGCTTCAGGAGCTAGGAGACAGCGACCAAAGGGCTTTGTGAAGACACTCCTTTTCCAGGAGGTCTTTAATGCTGAGGTCCTGGGAGAAGTCCCCTTCCTCTCCATCACACATTTGAGGAGACAGAAGGAATATGAGGAAGGCAATCATGAGTGCTACAGCTATGGGGAGGAAACCCCCTCACCCTCTCAGCCTGGTGACCAGGTGCCCTTGTCATCGCAAAAGGAACCTCTTGCTGTGGTTCCAGCAGGCTATTTTCAAGGAGACAGCCAGACCAGAACCTGCAGTGGGCCAGGGAGGTACGGCAGGGGACTTAAAATGCAAATGGCCAGCTGGACACCAGCCCCATCTATGGAAACATTCCTATTTGTTCCCCATGTTCAGCATGTCTTTAGTTTAACGGTTTCTATTGTGGTGTCTTTATTTTTCGGGGGCTCCAAAATCACTGCAGATGGCGACTGCAGCCATGAAATTAGAAGACGCTTACTCCTTGGAAGAAAAGTTATGACCAACCTAGATAGCATATTCAAAAGCAGAGACATTACTTTGCTGACTAAGGTCCCTCTAGTCAAGGCTATGGTTTTTCCAGTGGTCATGTATGGATGTGAGAGTTGGACTGTGAAGAAGGCTGAGCGCCGAAGAATTGATGCTTTTGAACTGTGGTGTTAGAGAAGACTCTTGAGAGTCCCTTGGACTGCAAGGAGATCCAACCAGTCCATTCTGAAGGAGATCAACCCTGGGATTTCTTTGGAAGGAACGATGCTGAAGCTGAAACTCCAGTACTTTGGCCACCTCATGTGAAGTGTTGACTCATTGGAAAAGACTTTGATGCTGGGAGGGATTGGGGGCAGGAGGAGAAGGAGATGACCGAGGATGAGATGGCTGGATGGCATCACGGACTCGATGGATGTAAGTCTGAGTGAACTCCGGGAGATGGTGATGGACAGGGAGGCCTGATGTGCTGCGATTCATGGGGTCATAAAGAGTCAGACACGACTGAGCGACTGAACTGAACTGAACTGAACTGACTGTGGTGCCTGGTGTTTGCAGCAGTAAAGTCAGGAGGGACAGGAAGTAATAGTGGGCCCAGGACCCCCATAGGGTGAGTAGGGTGCTGTCCAGTTACCAGTGACCAGTGAACTAAGCGTCTGAGAGGGGACATCACGATTTGCTGCTGTTTGTGGGTGCAGCGTGTCCCCTCGGCAGGGCAGTGTAAAGGGAAAAAACAGCAAGAAGAGTGGTGAGTGCTCGATGGAGTTCTCTCTGCTCATGTAGGGTCCCTCCATTCTCTGCACACTGTAGATGTGTGGCTGAGACAGGCAGGCTAATGCTGGCCAAGTGTTTTTGATGCTGCCTGCTTGGAGAGCAAACTTAGAGCACCCTGCCCTCTGGGGCTTGCATCTTGTCTGTTTCGAGAGCAGGATCCCCTGAGTTTAGTTCCTTCCCACTAGGGACATTAAGCATTTCTGACATGTTCCCATCACTGGAGGTGTTCCGGAAGCCAGGGCACTCCTGACAGTGCTAGAGATGCCCTCACTTTCTTTTTCTCCTGAGAAATGGCCATAGGGACCTGTACACCATGTAATATCATGTAATGCTGTGGCTCAACAGCCCATCTTACTGCCTGCTTGTCACAAGAGGGTATTTGTTGTTCAGTTGCTGTGTCCTCCACTGTCTCCTGGAGTGTGTTCAAATTCATGTCCATTGAGTTGGTGATGCTCTCTACGTAACCTAATGTCCATCAACTGAGGAACGGATAAAGAAGATGTGGTACATATGAATATTACTCAGCCATAAAACAGAACAAAATTGTGTTGCCTGCAGAGACGTGAATGGACCTGGAGACTATCACAGAGAGTGAAGTAAATCAGAAAGAGAAAAACAAATATCATGGATTAACACATATATGTAGAATCTAGAAAAATGGTATTTTTGTTGTTCAGTCACTAAGTCACATCTGACTCTTCGTGACACAGTGGACTGTGCCATGCCAGGCTCCTCTGACCTTCACCATCTCCCAGAGTTTGCTTGAACTCATGTCCTTTGAGTCAGTGATGCCATCCAGCCATCTCACCCTCTGTCATCCCCTTCTCCTCCTGCCCTCAATCTTTCCAGCATCACAGTCTTTTCCAATCAGTCAAGAGGGTCCCTGACTCAAACTGCTCATGTTTAAACCTGAGACAAGTCTGGCCCTCCTGGCTTGTCCTGAGATCAGGAATTTGTTCAACAAAAGCCCTTTGGCTTCTGGGAGGGAAGAGAGGCTCTTCCATCCATGGAGAGAGGGAGTGAGGCCAAAATGGGGCAGAGATCATCTGATGGCACCCAGGGCACTAGGAAGCTCCCTCTGAATGATACAGAATGAGAGAACAAGCTGGGGTGTCTGAAATTCTGTGTGTGGCAAGGACTCAGTGCTGTTGACAGATCTTGTGATGAGTTGATTGACTGCATGGAGCAAAGCTCACCTGTCCAGTGCCTGGGAGACTTTTTGGAAATCGCCATGAAGCGTGGCTCTGGAAGACAGAGATGGAGACTCTCAGGCCCTCAGGACTACAGTCCTTCCTCTCCTCTTTGCACTAGGACTACAGGAACTCCCTGTGGGGGGACAGGAGATTGGGCAGGTAGCTTGCAGCTTGTTGGCATTCAGGGTGAGCCCCAAGCAGGCCCAGAGGTGATGCTGGAGCCCTCATTAGGATCCGGGTGTATCAGCTATACCTGCCTGCAGCTGGGCTTCTCCACTCTTCCAGTGGGGCCTCCCAGGGGTCAAGTAGGCACCGTTTGCACCCATAAGGGCATGCCTGGCACACAGTTTGTACCAAAACCCATTTAGAGTACATGAAGTTCAGATGGATGATATAGGGGAGGGCTTCTGAGGGGCATGCCACTGGGAGAGGTTACTTTTTATTGCTCCACGCCTTAAGCCTTCAGCTTGGGTGTGTCTCTGAGCAGGGGAATGGTGAGCATGGAATTGCAGGAGTGAGGAGGCAGAAAGCAGAAGGCCTGGGATAGGGTCCTGGGGAGAGGGCAGGATAGGCATTCCTAAGGCCCCTTCCTGTAAAGAAGACCCATTGCCTGGGACAAGCTCCATCACAGGAGGATGTGGAAGGACTCCACACTTGGCTCCAACCTCTGACCAGTCTCTTATTTTAGAAAGAGGGCCAGATATTTTGTGCGTTTGCATGACTGAAGTTGCTGTGCGCCTGGCGTGACTAAATTGCAGACTCTCACCAAAAGCAGATGTTTATCTCCAGATGCCATCCCAGCGAGCACATGGCCTGAATAAATAAATAAATTACTCTGCAATTTCAGAAGAAAGCATGCCTGTCAGTTTTGGCTTTTGGTAATTTTCAAGGGAGAAGGTTCCAAAACAAAAATCTGCTTAAATTTGGAAATGATACCTCCTTCAAAGCTTAATTCTTTCCTTATGTTCAGAGTCTGATAAAAATTAGGTACAGTCTGAGGCCTATTTTAATACAGTCCTGCTATCTGTATAGTGCTAACGGATCCAGATGAACATTTTGTGCGGGAGTATTAATATTTTCCTCATTCATACGTTCAGCTCTATCATCTCTGCATATGAGCTTGCCTGGGTCTCCAGACCACTGGGAAGGTGTGAGAGTGAGTTTACAGCTGCAGCGAGGCAGAAGGGGCCGAGCAGTGTGGGCTGGGCAATGGATGGTCAGTGGCAGCGGATTTGGGCATGGCACAGTGAGGGCATCCAAGTGGAGAAAACAGGTGATAGAGGGGGCAGCCTGTAGCACTGGGATGGCGTCTCCCAGCAGCTGGAGTCTGAAGCTGGGAAGGGACGATGCGCCGAGCTCCCTTTCTTGAGGAAGGAGGTCTTTGGTAAGCAGCAAAGGATAGGGGGAGGGGGAGCAAAGGGTCCACAGCCTCCAGGCACCAAGCTTAGGCAGGGAGGCAGGGTGAAACCCTGACGGTGTTCTGGAAACAGTGCCTGAGGTGACACAGTGGTGCCTGAGCACACTCTGGTGCCCTCCCGACAAGCATGTCTGCATGGAGGCTGCCCACAGCCCGGGCAGACGCCAGCTGACCGTAGGAGGCTCCCAGCTCCTTCCCGAGGGTCCCACCTTCTGACGAGCCCCGTGGCCTCCTCAGCCTCTGACCTCCAGCCCCTCAGGCCGTGGCCACCAGGATCTGCAGAGGATACTGACCAGCAGCCCTGCTCAGCGTTGGCTTCTCTTCCTCCTCCTTCCGCATGCCTAGGGCTGTCCAAGGACGCAGTGGGAACAGCCTTGTGAGGCAGAAGAGGGCGGGCTAGCCGTGGGAGAGAGTGCTCTGACCTGTAGCTCGCCAAGCCCCCTTGCCGCTGTTGCTGTCAGTGTTCCTGATCCTGGATGAAGACACACCACAGGACAAGCGGTGTGGGTACATGAGCGCACGTGTGTGTATGGGTGTGTGTGTGTGTACACACCACAGGACAAGCGGTGTGGATACATGAGCGTGTGTGTGTATGGGTGTGTGTGTGTACACACCACAGGATAAGTGGTGTGGATACATGAGCGTGTGTGTGTATGGGTGTGTGTGTGTGTACACACCACAGGGCAAGCAGTGTGGATACATGAGCATGTGTGTGTATGGGTGTGTGTGTGTGTACACATCACAGGACAAGCGGTGTGGATACATGCGCGCGTGTGTGTATGTGTGTGGCAGTGTGTGTGTACACACCACAGGACAAGCGGTGTGGATACATGAGTGTGTGTGTGTATGGGTGTGTGTGTGTGTACACACCACAGGACAAGCGGTGTGGATACATGAGCGTGTGTGTATATGGGTGTGTGTGTGTGTACACACCACAGGACAAGCGGTGTGGATACATGAGCGTGTGTGTATATGGGTGTGTGTGTGTGTACACACCACAGGACAAGCGGTGTGGATACATGAGCGTGTGTGTATATGGGTGTGTGTGTGTGTACACACCACAGGACAAGCGGTGTGGATACATGAGCGTGTGTGTATATGGGTGTGTGTGTGTGTACACACCACAGGACAAGCGGTGTGGATACATGAGCGTGTGTGTATATGGGTGTGTGTGTGTGTACACACCACAGGACAAGCGGTGTGGATACATGAGCGTGTGTGTATATGGGTGTGTGTGTGTGTACACACCACAGGACAAGCGGTGTGGATACATGAGCGTGTGTGTATATGGGTGTGTGTGTGTGTACACACCACAGGACAAGCGGTGTGGATACATGAGCGTGTGTGTATATGGGTGTGTGTGTGTGTACACACCACAGGACAAGCGGTGTGGATACATGAGCGTGTGTGTATATGGGTGTGTGTGTGTGTACACACCACAGGACAAGCGGTGTGGATACATGAGCGTGTGTGTATATGGGTGTGTGTGTGTGTACACACCACAGGACAAGCGGTGTGGATACATGAGCGTGTGTGTATATGGGTGTGTGTGTGTGTACACACCACAGGACAAGCGGTGTGGATACATGAGCGTGCATGTGTGTGGCAGTGTGTGTGTACACACCATAGGACAAGCGGTGTGGATACATGAGCGTGCGTGTGTATGGGGGTGTGTGTGTGTACACACCACAGGACAAGCGGTGTGGATACATGAGCGTGTGTGTATATGGGTGTGTGTGTGTGTACACACCACAGGACAAGCGGTGTGGATACATGAGCGTGCATGTGTGTGGCAGTGTGTGTGTACACACCATAGGACAAGCGGTGTGGATACATGAGCGTGCGTGTGTATGGGGGTGTGTGTGTGTACACACCACAGGACAAGCGGTATGGATACATGAGCATGTGTGTGTATGGATGTGTGTGTGTGTACACACCACAGGACAAGCGCTGTGGATACAGGAGCATGCGTGTGTGTGGGGTGGTGTGTGTACACACCACAGGACAAGCAGTGTGGATACATGAGCATGCATGTGTGTGTATGTGTACACACCACAGGACAAGTGGTGTGGATACATGAGCATGTGTGTGTGGGGGGGTGTGTATACTATATGTGGAGTCAGATATGTACAATGGAGGGTGTGTGAGTGGATTTGGAGGTATGTGTGCAAGGATATGTGTGTGAGTTTAGGCATGTATGAGTGTGTATGTGTATGAAAGTGAAAGTCGCTCAGTCATGTTTGACTCTTTGAGACCCCATGAACTATACCATCCATGGCATTCTCCAGGCCAGAATACTGGAGTGGGTAGCCGTTCCCTCCTCCAGGGGATCTTCCCAACCCAGGGATCAAACCCAGGTCTCCCACATTGCAGGTGAATTCTTTACCAGCTGAGCCACAAAGGAAGCCCAAGAATACTGGAGTGGGTGGCCTATCTCTTCTCCAGCAGATCTTCCCGACCCAGGAATTGAACTGGGCTTTCCTGCACTGCAGGCAGATTCTTTAGCAACTGAGCTATCAGGGAAGCCCTACATGTGCGTGTGTGTACGTGTATGTGTGCAAGACTTGGGTGTGTGTGTGCATGTGCATGAATGGACACATAAGTATGTACATGGGTTTGGGTGTGGGGTGTATGAAGGGGCTGGGGCGTGACTGTGTGCACATGTGTGTGTGAGAGAGTCTGGGTGGGTTGGGAGCCTGCCAGTCTGCCCTGTGCCAGGACAGGGAGTTCTGCCTCCCAGTAGCTGAGGTCAGCCATGCCCCATTCTGTCATCAGGCAGCACCTCCCGAGAAGATGTGCACAGCCCTGGGCAGGGATAGATCTGGGGCTGTCTACTCCAAAATTTCCCCTCTACCACCCACAGGCCATTAGTCGCAACATCTGAATTAGGAAATGTGTGTATTCTCAGCCAGGGCAGTAAAGGAATGGTGCTCGTTTGGGTGGTGTGCCCAAGACGCCTAGCAGCCACCACTCTCAGCTGCACGTGGTGTCCCTCAGGGAGATGGAACCCATGACTGGGCAGAAGTGCTGCCGTCGGAGGGGGCTGGACTTTGGTCTCCACGTGTGTGGCCAACTCTTGCTCCTCGCCCACTCCAGACCCAGCATATGGTGTGTGTGCTCTGGGTGAGCTCCGGCTTCTCATCCAGGTGTGTGGTCCTTCTGTCTGACGCTGAAGCCTTCCTTTTGGTGACAGCCAGGTTGTGCTGGCGCTAGTAAGCATCATTCTCTTTTTCATCCTCTGCGATTCCCCGGGCAACAGTTAACCAGTACCGCCTCAGCACAGGGTGCAGCAGCGAGTGCTTGGACTGCGTCACTGCAGCCAGGGGGCCGCCAGTGTGAGTCCCGGGTCGCAGCGTCCTGCCCCTGTGAAAGATCAGCAGTCTATGTCCTATCCACTAGGCACAGGACAGTGCTCCTTTCACCACGTTTGGGGCCACTCTATGACCTTTTTACTCTTCTCAGTCTTCTGCTACAGTCAAAGACCCTGCACCTTTCACACGCCTGGGAGAAGCTTCCCAGCGTGTGGGACTTTGACATGTCATCCTGGGACCTGAGGGACCCTAGTGAATGCACCGCCCACATAGTCCCCCTGGAGGGGCACAGTGGTAAAGAAATCATTAGCCAGAATGACTTCACAGAATTCAAACCTCCCACCTTCGTTTCTCAAGCAAGGCACACCCTCTGTGGGGCATGCTGGTTTCCTGCGCTCTCCCAGCTCCACCCCAGCTGCTTCCTCCCTCCACGGGGGAGGGACTGTGTCCTCATCAGAGCACCCTGAGTGTTAGCTAGGAAGGGCACGGAGTGTGCACACCAAGGGGCTCCCTTTGGCCCATCTGCAGCTGGCTTCGAGAGGCCCAGGGCCCCACGTGATACCAGGAATCCTGCTCTCAATGCGCCAGCCAGCAAAACTCGGGGAGAGTGGTGAAAGACTGAGAAGGCGGGTCAGACATGGGGTTTCTCCTGGAAGGACAGGAGCTGTGGCACCCAGGTTTTCTGCAGGCTAGCAAGAGTCCATCTTCCTCAGTCCATAGAGTGAACTGGCCACAGGCGGCCCAGGACCTCGCCACGGTGAGAGTCAAAAACATAGTCTTACCGGAGAAGTAGCATGGGGCCGACAGCCTCTGAGCCCACCCTGCTATCATCCTATCCTCCTGCCCCCCGAGCTGCTCAGGCCGGTTGAGAAGCAGGGATGGGAGAAGGGAAGGTCCAATGAGGCCATTACACTGTGTCACGCAGGCCCAGGTTCCGGGCGAGATGGTGGCCGCTACAGGCGGGCCTCCACCCAGCTCCTCATCTCAAGGGGCAGCAGGACACTCACAGCCTCCGTCCCCCAGACCCCGTCCTGCCCGAGTGCTGTCAGCTCCTCTCCAGGTCCTCGCTGCAGCCCGTGCAGCCCTTTCTCCCAGCCAAAGCAGGGCTGTGGGCCAGGTTTCCACTGAGGAAAGGGAGGCNTGGACTTTGGTCTCCACGTGTGTGGCCAACTCTTGCTCCTCGCCCACTCCAGACCCAGCATATGGTGTGTGTGCTCTGGGTGAGCTCCGGCTTCTCATCCAGGTGTGTGGTCCTTCTGTCTGACGCTGAAGCCTTCCTTTTGGTGACAGCCAGGTTGTGCTGGCGCTAGTAAGCATCATTCTCTTTTTCATCCTCTGCGATTCCCCGGGCAACAGTTAACCAGTACCGCCTCAGCACAGGGTGCAGCAGCGAGTGCTTGGACTGCGTCACTGCAGCCAGGGGGCCGCCAGTGTGAGTCCCGGGTCGCAGCGTCCTGCCCCTGTGAAAGATCAGCAGTCTATGTCCTATCCACTAGGCACAGGACAGTGCTCCTTTCACCACGTTTGGGGCCACTCTATGACCTTTTTACTCTTCTCAGTCTTCTGCTACAGTCAAAGACCCTGCACCTTTCACACGCCTGGGAGAAGCTTCCCAGCGTGTGGGACTTTGACATGTCATCCTGGGACCTGAGGGACCCTAGTGAATGCACCGCCCACATAGTCCCCCTGGAGGGGCACAGTGGTAAAGAAATCATTAGCCAGAATGACTTCACAGAATTCAAACCTCCCACCTTCGTTTCTCAAGCAAGGCACACCCTCTGTGGGGCATGCTGGTTTCCTGCGCTCTCCCAGCTCCACCCCAGCTGCTTCCTCCCTCCACGGGGGAGGGACTGTGTCCTCATCAGAGCACCCTGAGTGTTAGCTAGGAAGGGCACGGGGTGTGCACACCAAGGGGCTCCCTTTGGCCCATCTGCAGCTGGCTTCGAGAGGCCCAGGGCCCCACGTGATACCAGGAATCCTGCTCTCAATGCGCCAGCCAGCAAAACTCGGGGAGAGTGGTGAAAGACTGAGAAGGCGGGTCAGACATGGGGTTTCTCCTGGAAGGACAGGAGCTGTGGCACCCAGGTTTTCTGCAGGCTAGCAAGAGTCCATCTTCCTCAGTCCATAGAGTGAACTGGCCACAGGCGGCCCAGGACCTCGCCACGGTGAGAGTCAAAAACATAGTCTTACCGGAGAAGTAGCATGGGGCCGACAGCCTCTGAGCCCACCCTGCTATCATCCTATCCTCCTGCCCCCCGAGCTGCTCAGGCCGGTTGAGAAGCAGGGATGGGAGAAGGGAAGGTCCAATGAGGCCATTACACTGTGTCACGCAGGCCCAGGTTCCGGGCGAGATGGTGGCCGCTACAGGCGGGCCTCCACCCAGCTCCTCATCTCAAGGGGCAGCAGGACACTCACAGCCTCCGTCCCCCAGACCCCGTCCTGCCCGAGTGCTGTCAGCTCCTCTCCAGGTCCTCGCTGCAGCCCGTGCAGCCCTTTCTCCCAGCCAAAGCAGGGCTATGGGCCAGGTTTCCACTGAGGAAAGGGAGGCTGCTGCCCAGCCTCCGTTCCTAAGCCTGGCTCATCTTCTCTTTGAGTGGCGGACGACACTGCAAGAGCTGAAGGAGAGGCCGCCGAGCGGGGTGGAGGGGGCAGAAAGGCACCTGGTTTAACCCCCACCCTTGGCAGGGATTAGGCTCCGCAGAGGTAGAGTGAACTGTCCCAAGGCGGCCCAGGGCCTCGCTGTGCTGAGAGCCAAAAACACAGTCTTACCCGAGAAGGAGCATGGGGCCAACGGCCTCTGAGTCCACCCTCTGGGCACCGTCCAGTCCACCGTCCCGCCCAGGTCAGGCGCTGCTCCCCAGCCCTGGTCCTGTGTTTTCAGGCCTTCACTCCAAGGGACCAAATAAGTTTCAAAAAGGGAAACCAGCACTAAAAAGTAGGAAAATTCACAAATACAGAACCTGCGAATAATGAAGGGCCACTATAACCAGATAACGTACCAGTCAACAAATTAATGATTTGTGTTTACTTTCTCTCAGAAAGGATCATGCTGGCTTAAAATAAAAACATGTATATGGAACGCTTAAAACTGGAAAAAAGCTTAGGAAACTCTGTCTTGTGGAGAAGGAAACAAACCAGGAAACTGGGTGAAGTCACCTCAGGAGGCTGGGCCAAGGCCAAGTGGGCATGTAAATACCCACTTTTGTCATATCTCTGGATGGATGTGGGCAAGCTGAAGAGTTTATGGGAGAAATGGGTTTTTTTCCACCTGCCACCTTCCACGCACAGCTGTCTGGAGTCTTCCTTTAAGGTGCTAACTGCGTGCTGCTTTTCTGGAGCTCTCTTGGTTCTTCCGTGACCCACAAACATTGGAACTAAGTGTGTGCATGGATTAGGGATGGTTCCATGGTCCTTGCAAGTGTTGGGTGCTTCTTGCTGACTTTTGTTATTTATAATTAAAAATACAAGCACCTGTGTGGAGCTTTGCAACACAAATTTTCCTTCCCTGGAGCTTCTGGATCAGTGTTTTGATATTGCGAGGCAAACTTAAAACCTTGAATTTACTGTAAAACCAACAAAATAAATTGTAGCTGAGACTGGCCCTAAAACAGCCTCTTCCTTGACTACCTCTGTAAAAGTCACAGTTTAAACATATGGTGGTAGGT
Organism: Raphicerus campestris; assembly: GCA_006410735.1. Classification (NCBI taxonomy): domain Eukaryota; kingdom Metazoa; phylum Chordata; class Mammalia; order Artiodactyla; family Bovidae; genus Raphicerus; species Raphicerus campestris. The sequence goes on from SJYW01038151.1 coordinate 243,679, forward strand.
GCATCATTAGATTTATTTGAAATCGAGCTTGAAATCCATAACCTCTTCTCTGGGATTGTTCTTCAGTGGCAATTTTTGTCTTATTTATGGGTAGACTATTAAACACTAATTCCCCGAGAACCATCTGCAGTGCTAACCGTGCAGACACATGCTCACCCTGCAGGGTGGGAGTCTGCACACCTCCTTTCCCAAACTGATGTTTGCTTTTTAGTACACCTTGGAGTGATATTCTCAAAACCTATATTAGCAGATATTCTTTGTGAAAGGAAAGAAGAGGGGAAATTTATGCTGGAAAAATAGTTTTCTTCCCTAGTTACTTTTTAATCTTTATAAGGAAATGGAGGTTATTTTCAGACAAAACTCTGACTTGTAGACACAGCTAGAGTGTGTGAGTCTAGAAACACGCGCTCCAAGGACCATCAGAAGAACCTTCTGGCCACGCGTGCCCTGAGGAGCAATGGCCACCGTGGGCTGCTGGCCAGCTTCCTGTCTTCCTATGATGTCAGGAACATTTGTAATGTTGTGCAACGTTTCTGTGTATTCAAGCTTTTGTCATACGAACTTCCTTCCCTTGGAACTGGGCCCAGAGGGAGGAGGCTGTGTCTCAGTTACCTTTGGTGGCCACTCCATGGAAGCAAGCCTTCCATCACATGGGCTCCTGGAGCATGTGCTAACTCACTTAGATCAGTGTGGGAGAGTTGCTTGGGGACTTCATCCCCAGCAACTCAGATGTAATTACACAGTTATTTCTTCACATGTGCATTTGTGTGCGCACACAGAGGCATACATACACAGAGACACACTCAGGCACGTGATGCTTGTGGAGACACACACGTGAAGAGACCTGTAGACACACACAGAAACGAGCAGACGCACACAGACACACATAGACCTGCAGGCACATGCAGGCAGGCATGCACACCGCACCTACTCAGTGCACCTTGTTTAGTTTGGGGGCAGCTTGTAAAGGATGCATAAAATATCTCACAAACTAAATAAGTTACAAGAAAGAACGTTTGGGAAAACTATAGCGGCATCAGACTGGAGGTAGGAACAAGCATTAACATAAAGCATCACTCACCATGTGCCTGGGTGAGGCCTGTGTGATTATCCTGCATGTCACAGGTGAGAAGCTGCATGCCCAGTCACCTGTCCTGGCATCTTTGGACGGTGTTTCCATGTGAAGTACAGGCCCCTCTATCAGGAACCGCCCCCCCACCCCACCCCAAGCCCTGCTGGAGCATGGCACCAAGCGGTGCCTGGCACATGTCGGAGTCGCTTGGTGAGAGAAGGGGATTCCTTCCCGAGGCCTCTGTGGGTGCACTCTGCTCCCATAGCCTCTGTCTCTCACACCCCAGATGAATACAGAGGCTTTGGTGTTAACAAAGACCATTGGTGGAGCATTGTGGGCTGTTCTCTTGGGCCCAGTTATGGTTTGGAGATCAGAGAGGGTGTTTTAAGGAGGGATGGGGGAGCTCATGTTAGGACACCCCCTGTGTTGCCATCTCTGCCCTTTTTGTTCAGAGCAATGATTGGTAGCCAAGAGACCTGTCCCAGCTAGGCAGCCCTGGGCCAGGCATTTCCTCCCCTCTCCAGGCCTTCCCAGCCTGCTATCTGGTCAATAAGGGCCAGCTACTTCTTGGACCCTTTAAGTGAGCTTGTTTTCCTGGCCAGGCCAGCCTCCACGCTCACACAGGAGGAATAGAGACCACAGGTAGGACCTCAGACCAGGACAGGTGCAAGTTCTCAACTGGCGGAGGCCATCTGACAGCCTGGAAAAGTTATCATGGAAGAGAAGAAAAACTGAAGTAGCTGCCTGCCTAGTGAACAGGCTTCTCCTGGGGCAGGTGCCTGATGAGGAGCCTACCAGGGTCTCTGTAGCAATCATCCTGTCTGAGACTCCCCTGTTTGTTTAAATCCTTATCTGTTCTCACCCAACAACTGCAGTGTAAAACCCATAGGATCTGAGACTTCCTCCAAAAGTATTGATATTATTGATGACTGAGTTGGAGGCTCCATCTCCGGTGCAGAGAGGATCTCATTGGCAGCCTGAGTGAGGAGGAGCAGCCCAGGTGAGGTGGAACAGGCGGTGAGACAGAGGCCCCAGAAGAGGAGAAGGCCCAAGCTCTGAGCAACAGCACGCTGAGCAGAGTCATGGCTGTAGCCCCCAGGGGCAATATGAAGGTGCTCAGCTGTCACTTTGGTTGTGTCCATCCAAAGCTCATCACTCACTCAGTTTCCTTTAATTAGGACGAGAGCAGATCCTGTGGATCTTTCCCAGCCTCTCCAGCGGCTCCGCTGAGTTTAATCGAGCTCATTATGGTCTCTGTTACTGCTACATACTTAACTCTGCTGCAGTAGAGTAGAAGCAACCAGTGGCAATATGGAAACAGAGGGGTGTGGTTCTTCCAATACAATTTCATTTATAAACCAGGTGGCAGCCAGACACGGTCCGTGAGCCATAGTTCATCAACCCCTGTCCTAGATTCTCTCATCAGTTTACACATACATCCTTAGATTATCCTAAAACAAACACCCTTCCCACATCCTCACAGTCCTCTCCACTTACGGCTTCTCTAGCCTCCCAACCGCCACCCAGGAACCTCCCCCCTAGATGTGCTCCTATCCCTGTCATTCACGGATACCTAAGATCTACTGTGAGGTGCTTGGAGGTTCCACTCATGACACTTACCTGTGACATCTTTAGAAGGGACTGAGCAACATGATCCAGGATGGGCTCGCTCCTGCACAGAGGCGCACACTCACAGTTGGGCTCTCTGCAGTGAGGAAGGGGAGGCCTGGGGGCTCCTGACCAGCACGGGACCCTGGGTGCTGACCAAGGGCTGCAGCCCTGGATGCCCATGAAGTGCTGACAAACTGCTGGCATGTAACAGGGCTTGCAGGGGGTGGCAGAGGGGCCTTGGCTCAGGAAAACATGCTGGAACTTCCCTAGTCAGAGACAGCAGGGGAGGCCAGGCCCAGGGACTGGGAAGTCATCTTGAATCCCAGTTCCTCTTGGAAGAATCCAGACTCAGGTCCCCAGATACTGGAGGGGCTCTGTGGAGGCAGAGCAGCAGCAGTGGAACCTCAGGGTCTGAGCTGTAGTCTGGAGGAAAGAGGGAAGGGCCCAGGTCCCGCCTGGACCTCATGCCTCCTCTGACCCGGGTGATGGATCCAGAAACGTAATTTGGAAAAATCCTCATGACGTCACTGGAACTAGACAGGCCTGCTGCTCCCAGGAAGGGTGGAGCTGCCCTCTTGTCCCCTGGGGTGGGCCAGGACCTTTGGGGCCACCAGAGATGACTCATAGGAGGTCCAAAGGCCCACAGCCAGGCCCAGCCTTGAGTTATGCTGCTTCCTAGGTAATCGTGCCTAGGTTCTGCAGTGGGGGGTTTTCATTTGTTTAGGTAACCCCTGGGTTGGTTGGGACCGGCAACACATCACCTCCTTTAACTTGCCCCCTCTTGCTGTTGGAGGGGTTCCTATGCCCCAGGCTGATTGCACTCTCTCTGGGCAGGAATGGGACTCCTGAATGAATGAGAGGGTGGTGCATGAAAGAGAACCAACTGTACCAGAAGGAAAGTGAAAAGTGAAAGTGTTAGTTGCTCAATTGTGTCTGACTCTTTGCAGTCCCATGGACTGTAGCCCGCTGGGCTCCTCTGTCCATGGAATTCTTCAGGCAAGAATACTGGAGTGGGTTGCCATTCCCTTCTCCAGGGGATCATCCTGACCCAGGGATCGAAACCTAGGTCTCCTGTATTGGAGGCAGATTCTTCAGCATCTGAGCCACCAGCTGGAAACAGGCTCAAGTTTGCTCCAGGCAGTCAGGAGCTGGGATCTCCCAGGTACCCCCAGCATCTCATCCTTTGGACCAGTGGGTCTTGCAGCCCCAACTTGGCCACCATGTCCCACCCAGGCCCTGCCCCACTCTTGCCTGGGTTTTGCACACCAAGGATGTTAAACTCATCAGCCCCTCTTGGCCCTGCCCCACCTAACCAGAGACCCCTCCCAGGCAGGGGCCCTATCTCTCTCTGCCAGCAGTTTCTGGCCCCCTGCTCTTACCCTCTTCTGCTATAGAAGCTTGGCCAAGACCCCAGCCCACCTGGACAGCTCCTTCTCTCAGAGCTTAGCTCAGATGGTTCCTTCGTGTAACCCCCTGGCCCATTGGACCCCGGAGTCTCATCCCTCAGAAGGCCTGAAAGGAGGTGGGCTGCTGTCTAGGGTCTCACTCAATGCTGCTGCCCCTGGCTCTGTATCATGTCTTGAAAGTCTTGGAAAGTCCCGAATGGTAAGATACTCAAAGTGTCTGATTTCACATATCCTCAACAGACTTCAAGAACAGGAGTGGCAGGACCTCTTCTTGCTTCTCTGGGAATAAGCCTGTCTTAGCACCCAAAGTGGGCTGCTTGAGGGCAGTGGTGGTTTTCTGGGTACCCTTCCCTCAGAGAGTCAGTTGAGAGAGGAGGCTGAGCAGCAGCACCCAGCACAGCAGCAGGAGCTCCTGGGTCACGAAGGAAAAGGCTTCAGGGATGCAGCGAAGATGGCAGAGGAGGGAGTAACGCCCTCCAGTCCCTGAGGCTCAGCCCTTCAGAGTCTAGGGCCCAGGCTGCCCCTACTCCCTTCACATTGGTTTCAAGGCATAAATACAGATTCCTGGGCCCCACAGCAGGCCAGGGCCAGAACCCTATGGGTCCCAGAGATCTGAATGTGTAGCCTAATGATTCTGAGGCCTGTGGCATGGGAACCTCTTTCTCCAGAAGCAAAAGAACCTAGCTGCTAAGACCCATCCCCTGAAGAAAGACCAACAGAAGCATTCCTTGTTCCATATGGCTCGCACAGCCAGGGGGTGGTCGCCCATCATGGCAGTGTGCCGCGGCCATGGGCTTCAGGACTGGGGTCAGGGTAGAGTGGGCTAGAGGACTTGCTTGCAGTAGGGGGTGGAGGGTGTGGCCTGGGGCTGTGGGGTGCAGTGGAGGAGCCAAGGCAGATTGCTGGGAAGGCCACAGAGGGGCCGGGGCCCTGGGAGGGGAGGGCGCTTCGGAGTGCTGGCAAGTGTGGACACCTCCGAGCTCCCCTGAGGGTTGGCCCATAGGCACTAAGACAGACAGCACTGAACTTCTGTGGGCCAGCTCGCCTGCCTAGGGTGGGAGGTGGCTCCTGGCAGGCCCAGATGGGCCTGACGCTGGGTACAGGGGCCAAGGGCTTCCAAGCCTGGGCCCCACCCTCAGGCAGCAGTCTGGTGTCCACTGGAGGAAGCCAACACTAAGGGAAAGCTGCGCTGACATGCTGCCCCCACGCTCCCCCTCCATTCTGCCCCCTGGCTCTCTACCCTTCCCTAGGCAGCTGTGGCCTGGCCCTGTCTGACTCTTCTCCAGCTCCTCGCCTGTGGGGTCTGGGGTGCAGAGGTGTTGGTGAGGCCAAGGTGCTCGGGGAGAGGTCCCGCCCCTTCCGGGACTCTGGTCCACGCTGAGTGGGCTGTCAGCAGTCTTTCTGAGGGGACCACTGCTGGTCTCCTTGCTCCTACAGGACAGTTTCTGTTCCTCTCCTGTGCTCGCTCTCTGTGTACCCTGTCTTGGTCACCCCCAACTACCCCACATGCCCTTACACTTTTTATTGAGGTGTTCAGTTCAGTCACTCAGTCGTGTCCAACTCTGCGACCCCACGGACTGCAGCAAGCCAGGCCTCCCTATCCATCACCAACTCCTGGAGCTTACTCAAACTCATGTCCATTGAGTCGGTGATGCTATCCAGCCATCATCATCCTCTGTGGTCCCCTTCTCCTCCTGCCTTCTCTCTTTCCCAGCATCAGGGTCTTTTCCAATGAGTTAGTTATTTGCATCAGGTGGCCAAAGTCTTGGAGTTTCAGCTTCAGCATCAGACCTTCCAGTGTACACCCAGGACTGATCTCCTTTAGGATGGACTGGTTGGATCTCCTTGCAGTCCATTTTGTATAAAATGAAAGTAACTGTTTTCAGGTAACCATTTCAAGGTCAGTAGTATTTGGTGCATTCACACTCTTGTGAAGTCCCATCTTTATCTAGTTCCAGAATGTTTTGTTACCCCCAAATAAAACACCAATAAGCAGTTTCTCCCTCTTCCTTTCCCCCTGGTCTTTGGCAGCCACCAACTTGCTTTCTGTCTTTGTGGATTTGCCTACTCTGGACATTTCGTATAAATGGAATCAAATAATATGTGGCCTTTTGCACCTGGTGTCTTTCATTTAGTACAATGTTCTTCAGATTAATCCATGTTATGGCATATGTCAGTATTTCATTCCTTTGTGTGTGTGTGTGTGTGAGTTGCTTAGTTGTTTCTGATTCTTTGCAACCCCATGCACTGTAGCCNCGCACAGCCAGGGGGTGGTCGCCCATCATGGCAGTGTGCCGCGGCCATGGGCTTCAGGACTGGGGTCAGGGTAGAGTGGGCTAGAGGACTTGCTTGCAGTAGGGGGTGGAGGGTGTGGCCTGGGGCTGTGGGGTGCAGTGGAGGAGCCAAGGCAGATTGCTGGGAAGGCCACAGAGGGGCCGGGGCCCTGGGAGGGGAGGGCGCTTCGGAGTGCTGGTGAGTGTGGACACCTCCGAGCTCCCCTGAGGGTTGGCCCATAGGCACTAAGACAGACAGCGCTGAACTTCTGTGGGCCAGCTCGCCTGCCTAGGGTGGGAGGTGGCTCCTGGCAGGCCCAGATGGGCCTGACGCTGGGTACAGGGGCCAAGGGCTTCCAAGCCTGGGCCCCACCCTCAGGCAGCAGTCTGGTGTCCACTGGAGGAAGCCAACACTAAGGGAAAGCTGCGCTGACATGCCGCCCCCACGCTCCCCCTCCATTCTGCCCCCTGGCTCTCTACCCTTCCCTAGGCAGCTGTGGCCTGGCCCTGTCTGACTCTTCTCCAGCTCCTCGCCTGTGGGGTCTGGGGTGCAGAGGTGTTGGTGAGGCCAAGGTGCTCGGGGAGAGGTCCCGCCCCTTCCGGGACTCTGGTCCACGCTGAGTGGGCTGTCAGCAGTCTTTCTGAGGGGACCACTGCTGGTCTCCTTGCTCCTACAGGACAGTTTCTGTTCCTCTCCTGTGCTCGCTCTCTGTGTACCCTGTCTTGGTCACCCCCAACTACCCCACATGCCCTTACACTTTTTATTGAGGTGTTCAGTTCAGTCACTCAGTCGTGTCCAACTCTGCGACCCCACGGACTGCAGCAAGCCAGGCCTCCCTATCCATCACCAACTCCTGGAGCTTACTCAAACTCATGTCCATTGAGTCGGTGATGCTATCCAGCCATCATCATCCTCTGTGGTCCCCTTCTCCTCCTGCCTTCTCTCTTTCCTAGCATCAGGGTCTTTTCCAATGAGTTAGTTATTTGCATCAGGTGGCCAAAGTCTTGGAGTTTCAGCTTCAGCATCAGACCTTCCAGTGTACACCCAGGACTGATCTCCTTTAGGATGGACTGGTTGGATCTCCTTGCAGTCCATTTTGTATAAAATGAAAGTAACTGTTTTCAGGTAACCATTTCAAGGTCAGTAGTATTTGGTGCATTCACACTCTTGTGAAGTCCCATCTTTATCTAGTTCCAGAATGTTTTGTTACCCCCAAATAAAACACCAATAAGCAGTTTCTCCCTCTTCCTTTCCCCCTGGTCTTTGGCAGCCACCAACTTGCTTTCTGTCTTTGTGGATTTGCCTACTCTGGACATTTCGTATAAATGGAATCAAATAATATGTGGCCTTTTGCACCTGGTGTCTTTCATTTAGTACAATGTTCTTCAGATTAATCCATGTTATGGCATATGTCAGTATTTCATTCCTTTGTGTGTGTGTGTGTGTGAGTTGCTTAGTTGTTTCTGATTCTTTGCAACCCCATGCACTGTAGCCTGCTAGGCTCCTCTGAAATTTTCCAAGCAAGACTACTGGAGTGGGTTGCCATTCCCTTCTCCAGGGGACCTGCCTTACCCAGGGATTGAACCTGTTTGAGCCATCAGGGAAGTCCTTTTACGGCTGAATGACATTCCATTGTATGTTTTATCCATTGGTGGATGTTAGGCTGTTTTCACTATTGGCTATTGTGAATAGCGCTGCTGGGAACAGGGGTGTATATGTATTTGCTCAGGTCCCTGCTTTCAGTCCTAAGACTCCATTACCTAGGAGTGAAATTGCTAGATCATATGGTTATTCTCTATTTAACATTTAGAGAAACCACCATTCTGGTTTCCATGGTGGATGCACCACTTTTCCTTCTCACTAGCAGTTACACAGACTCCAATTCCTATGCATTTTTGCTGACACTTGTTACTTTCCTCCTTTTTTTGTATCTCAGCAGGTGTAAAGTAGTATTTTGTCATGGTTTTAATTTGTATGACCCTAACCCTGCTTATTTAACTTATATGCAGAGTACATCATGAGAAACGCTGGGCTGGAAGCACAAGCTGGAATCAGGATTGCCGGGAGAAATATCAATAACCTCAGATATGCAGATGACACCATCCTTATGGCAGAAAGTGAAGAGGAACTAAAAAGCCTCTTTAAGGCTTAAGTTGGCTTAAAGCTCAACATTTAGAAAATGAAGATCAAGGCATCTGGTCCCATCACTTCATGGCAAAGAGATGGGGAAAGAGTGGAGACAGTGTCAGACTTTACTTTTTGGGGCTCCAAAATCACAGATGGTGATTGCAGCCATGAAATTAAAAGATGCTTACTCCTTGGAAGGAAAGTTATGACCAACCTAGATAGCATATTGAAAAGCAGAGATATTACCTTGCCTACAAAGGTCTGTCTAGTCAAGGCTATGGTTTTTCCAGAGGTCATGTATGGATGTGAGAGTTGGACTGTGAAGAAAGCTGAGCACCGAAGAACTGATGTTTTTGAACTGTGGTGTTGGAGGAGGCTCTTGAGAGTCCCTTGGACTGCAAGGAGATTAGTCCTGGGTGTTAACTGGAAAGACTGATGCTAAAGCTGAAACTCCAATACTTTGACCACCTCATGCGAAGAGCTGACTCATTGGAAAAGACTCTGATGCTGGGAGGGATTAGGGGCAGGAGGAGAAGGGGACGACAGAGGATGAGATGGCTGGATGGCATCACCAACTTGATGGACGTGCGTTTGGGTGAACGCCAGGAGTTGGTGATGAACAGGGAGGCCTGGCGTGCTGCAATTCATGGGGTTGCAAAGAGTTGGACACGACTGAGAGACTGAACTGAACTGAACTGAATGACTGATAATAATGAACTTCTTATCATGTGCTTGCTGACCATTTGTTATATCTTCTTTAAAGTGTCTGTTGACGTCTTTTGCCCATTTTTAACTGGGTTGTTTGTCCTTTTGTTGGTGAGTTGAAAGACATCCTTTTAAATTATGCATACAAGACTCTTCAGATATATGATTTGCAAAACTTTTCCCATTCTGCGCATTGTCTTTGACTTTATCAATAATATCCTCTGATACACGAAAGTTTATTTTGATGAAATCTTATTTTTCTTTTATTACTTATATGTCATACCTAAGAATTCATTGCCAAATCCCAGATCATGAAGATTTATCCCTGTGTTTTCTCCTAGTTTTATAGCTTTACATCCATGATCCACTTTGGTTAACTGGGTGGGTGGTTAATTGAGATTAGGGTCTAACTCCGCCCTTTGTGTGTGGCCATCCAGTTGTTTCTGCATCATTTGTGGATGAGATTCTTCTTTACCCTAAATGATCTTTGTATTTCTGGTGAAATCCATTGGTCACAGAGGCTTGGTGTGTCCCTGGACTCCCAGCTCCATCCTGTTGGTCCTATCTCTGTCCCTGTGCAATGATCTGCCTTGCATTTGAACCACGGCTGTCCCCTCAGCCTCACCAGGACTCCCATTCTTCCTGGGTGTCTGGGTCCTGAGCTTCTGCTCAGCTTTACCTCAGATTCACTGTCCCTGCTTGGACCTCAGTCTTCAGTCTGCAAGAAGAGGGGTTAGACTTGCTTTCCTCTAAGTCTATTCCAGCTGTGGCCTGAGGGTATCTGTGCTGGCTCTTCTCCACCATGGTTGCCTGCGTCCATCCCAAGTAGTGCCCCACTATGAGGGCACTGAGTTCTTCTCCCCCTCTCCCTCTCCTCCCACCTTCATGCAGCTGGCCCTTTCCTGAGCAGGGCTGGGCCTGGGTCCCTGCTCCATGCGCATGACCCAGAGCNTGAGGGCACTGAGTTCTTCTCCCCCTCTCCCTCTCCTCCCACCTTCATGCAGCTGGCCCTTTCCTGAGCAGGGCTGGGCCTGGGTCCCTGCTCCATGCGCATGACCCAGAGCACAGGTCCAGCCACCCTCATCCATGACCATCTTGGTTGGAAGTGTGGCCCCATCAAAGCCCTGGGGCTATGTGGACACTCCAGCTCTGGGAATGCAGCACTTGATGAGCCTGTGTATGCATACATAAAGGCTCAGTTCTGACACCCACATCCATGGGCTCAGCTCCCAGCCTGGCCATTTCTGTGGTCTGACCCCGGCTGCTCACCCTGTAGTGGAGGGTGACCCAGTGCCATGAGGAGCTGAGCCCATCATTTCTACTCCCATCTGGGCCTGAGCCCCTGGGGAGATGGCAGTTGGCCAAGTCACTACTGATTAAGCCAGGCAGGTATTTTCTGGGTAGAGTTATATGTCTGGAACAGTCCTGTCCTCAAGAGGCATATGGGGACAGATAACCACTGCTATAGGGGCTCACATGAGAGGTTTGGCATTGCACAGTGGAAGCTCTTAGGAACTGGACCCTATGGGCTTACCACAAGCTGACCAGATACAGGGGACAAGTAGGGTATGGGAGACAACTGAAACTTAAAGTCCAGAGAAGGAAAGAGGATGGCTTGTATGGGAGAAGGTGGGCACAGCTGGTCTTGCCAGAGCACAAGTGAACCTGAATTCTTATGAGTTCTTGTGAGTGTCATCCATGTGTGTAAGTGGCCTGTGCATGTGCAAATGCATGCATATGTGTACAATTGTGCACATTTGTAGGTGTTTGTGTGTGTCACATGTGTGTGGGTATAATGTGTACATATGATTGCATGTGTGCAAGCATGCCAGAGTGTGTGCAGTGAATATGTGTTCATGCAGGTGAATGCATCCGTGAAAATCCTCATGTGTGTATGCTGTGTGTTGTGTGCACTTGACTGCATGTGTGCCACTGTGCCCACACATGCAAGTGTGTCAGTATGAGTGAAGGCTTGTGGGAGTGCAAGTGTGTGAGTGTGTTGTAAAAGTGCACATACAAATGCATGTGTGTGCATATGCAAGTGTTCATTTGTTTGCACACGTGTGAGTGCAAGGGTGTGAATATGTGTGCACAGTGCCTACATACGAGCATGTGTGTGCATTCCCAAGTGCCTGCCGTGTGTCTAGTATGGACCAATGCTCTAGATGGTTGATAAAGGGTAGGGGCTCCAGCAAAACCTTCCAGGTGGACATCCTGCAACATCAGTGAGGCCTTCTAGGGTGTGGAGCAGAATCGCTATGGGTTGGTGCACACAGACTCCTAGGAGTCAGGGGGTGGGGACCAGGGTCAGATGGAGGCCGAGAGCCATGGTCCAAACAGTGAGAAGCACATGCCCAGAGCACAAGTGAAATGGGCAGATAGGTGGGTACTCAAGGGAAATGGTGATCCTTAGTTGAAAGTCAAGAGGTCTCAGGACTTGGGAGCTAGAGACCCTTTCCTGCCAGGTTCTGAATAATCTGGAGTCACAGAGTGCAATGCCTAGGGTGGTCCTGGGCCTGAAGAGTCCCACTCAAGAAGGGGTCCTGAGTGGCCTGCATTGTGCAGCACGGGGGGCCAGGGCCAACCCCACCTCCTGAGTCCCTGGTGGTGTCAGCTAACGTTTGGGCCACTCCTTCAGCACAGCCTGGATGGCTCTTGTCTCCAGAGTCCTAAGCCCCACGACCTCCCAGGGTCACCAGTCACCCAATCTGTGCTGCCTCAGGTCCTCCCCTACAGCTACGAGAACCCTGGTGCCTGAAGACGAAAGGTCCCAGAACCTAAAACAGTCTCAGCTCTCTCTTCGGTGAGACCTAGTGCAACACTAGGAGGCCATGGGGTCAGAAAGCCCTGGGGTTGTGCCCCAGGAGGAGCCGCGTGCTTGGCCAGGTGCAAGCTTCACTTCCTGTTCAAGAGAATGAATACTCATGATAGTTTCGCTCATGTGCCTCAGGAGTGACTGAGGCCTCTGTGCTCTTGGAGGGACATGCCAGTGTGAACCTCCCCATTACCAGGGTCAACTGAGGGGCTGAGAGCCAGGGCCAAGGCACTAACTGCCCCTTCATGGTGCCCCCAAGAAAAGCACACAAGGTCCAACCCCTGTACCCACACACAGTTCACACACGTGTGCAAAGCATGACCACAGTCTCTGCTGTGCATGTATGGCATGTCCTGAGGACCAGCTTCCCTAGGGTCAGTTCTCTGTCCCTTTAACCTTCAGCTGTGCAATGCCAAAGAGCCCCCACAGTGGTACGTGAAAGATGTAGCAGCCTCCAGGCAGGGGGCAGGCAGGGACCTCTGCAGCAAGCAAGAACACTGGGTCCCAGTCATTCCAGTCTGGGTGTTCTGGACAAGAAAATGCCCCGTGGCTTGGCCAGGCTGGGGGCAGACACAGGCCAGGTGGGCGGAATGGGGAAAGAAGGCCGGGGCAGGTGGAGAGGTGTGGCTACAGCAGAGTGTGTGCAGAGCTGAGTGATAACTCTACAGGCACAAGAAGGGTGGGCTTCCAGGGCTCCTGGGGCAGCTTCTGCCCTTCCTTCTCACTGGGTGGGCCCTCTCAGAGTAAGGGGATGGATATATATCTCTCACAGCAGAGGACAGGGCGGTATTTGGTTCCTGGAAGGGGGGCAAGCATCCTAGCCTCTCTTCAGTTCAGTTCAGTCGCTCAGTCGTGTCTGACCCATGAATCGCAGCACGCCAGGCCTCCTTGTCCATCACCAACTCCTGGAGTTCACTCAGACTCATGGCCATCAAGTCAGTGATGCCATCCAGTCGTNAGTAGTGCCCCACTATGAGGGCACTGAGTTCTTCTCCCCCTCTCCCTCTCCTCCCACCTTCATGCAGCTGGCCCTTTCCTGAGCAGGGCTGGGCCTGGGTCCCTGCTCCATGCGCATGACCCAGAGCACAGGTCCAGCCACCCTCATCCATGACCATCTTGGTTGGAAGTGTGGCCCCATCAAAGCCCTGGGGCTATGTGGACACTCCAGCTCTGGGAATGCAGCACTTGATGAGCCTGTGTATGCATACATAAAGGCTCAGTTCTGACACCCACATCCATGGGCTCAGCTCCCAGCCTGGCCATTTCTGTGGTCTGACCCCGGCTGCTCACCCTGTAGTGGAGGGTGACCCAGTGCCATGAGGAGCTGAGCCCATCATTTCTACTCCCATCTGGGCCTGAGCCCCTGGGGAGATGGCAGTTGGCCAAGTCACTACTGATTAAGCCAGGCAGGTATTTTCTGGGTAGAGTTATATGTCTGGAACAGTCCTGTCCTCAAGAGGCATATGGGGACAGATAACCACTGCTATAGGGGCTCACATGAGAGGTTTGGCATTGCACAGTGGAAGCTCTTAGGAACTGGACCCTATGGGCTTACCACAAGCTGACCAGATACAGGGGACAAGTAGGGTATGGGAGACAACTGAAACTTAAAGTCCAGAGAAGGAAAGAGGATGGCTTGTATGGGAGAAGGTGGGCACAGCTGGTCTTGCCAGAGCACAAGTGAACCTGAATTCTTATGAGTTCTTGTGAGTGTCATCCATGTGTGTAAGTGGCCTGTGCATGTGCAAAGGCATGCATATGTGTACAATTGTGCACATTTGTAGGTGTTTGTGTGTGTCACATGTGTGTGGGTATAATGTGTACATATGATTGCATGTGTGCAAGCATGCCAGAGTGTGTGCAGTGAATATGTGTTCATGCAGGTGAATGCATCCGTGAAAATCCTCATGTGTGTATGCTGTGTGTTGTGTGCACTTGACTGCATGTGTGCCACTGTGCCCACACATGCAAGTGTGTCAGTATGAGTGAAGGCTTGTGGGAGTGCAAGTGTGTGAGTGTGTTGTAAAAGTGCACATACAAATGCATGTGTGTGCATATGCAAGTGTTCATTTGTTTGCACACGTGTGAGTGCAAGGGTGTGAATATGTGTGCACAGTGCCTACATACGAGCATGTGTGTGCATTCCCAAGTGCCTGCCGTGTGTCTAGTATGGACCAATGCTCTAGATGGTTGATAAAGGGTAGGGGCTCCAGCAAAACCCTCCAGGTGGACATCCTGCAACATCAGTGAGGCCTTCTAGGGTGTGGAGCAGAATCGCTATGGGTTGGTGCACACAGACTCCTAGGAGTCAGGGGGTGGGGACCAGGGTCAGATGGAGGCCGAGAGCCATGGTCCAAACAGTGAGAAGCACATGCCCAGAGCACAAGTGAAATGGGCAGATAGGTGGGTACTCAAGGGAAATGGTGATCCTTAGTTGAAAGTCAAGAGGTCTCAGGACTTGGGAGCTAGAGACCCTTTCCTGCCAGGTTCTGAATAATCTGGAGTCACAGAGTGCAATGCCTAGGGTGGTCCTGGGCCTGAAGAGTCCCACTCAAGAAGGGGTCCTGAGTGGCCTGCATTGTGCAGCACGGGGGGCCAGGGCCAACCCCACCTCCTGAGTCCCTGGTGGTGTCAGCTAACGTTTGGGCCACTCCTTCAGCACAGCCTGGATGGCTCTTGTCTCCAGAGTCCTAAGCCCCACGACCTCCCAGGGTCACCAGTCACCCAATCTGTGCTGCCTCAGGTCCTCCCCTACAGCTACGAGAACCCTGGTGCCTGAAGACGAAAGGTCCCAGAACCTAAAACAGTCTCAGCTCTCTCTTCGGTGAGACCTAGTGCAACACTAGGAGGCCATGGGGTCAGAAAGCCCTGGGGTTGTGCCCCAGGAGGAGCCGCGTGCTTGGCCAGGTGCAAGCTTCACTTCCTGTTCAAGAGAATGAATACTCATGATAGTTTCGCTCATGTGCCTCAGGAGTGACTGAGGCCTCTGTGCTCTTGGAGGGACATGCCAGTGTGAACCTCCCCATTACCAGGGTCAACTGAGGGGCTGAGAGCCAGGGCCAAGGCACTAACTGCCCCTTCATGGTGCCCCCAAGAAAAGCACACAAGGTCCAACCCCTGTACCCACACACAGTTCACACACGTGTGCAAAGCATGACCACAGTCTCTGCTGTGCATGTATGGCATGTCCTGAGGACCAGCTTCCCTAGGGTCAGTTCTCTGTCCCTTTAACCTTCAGCTGTGCAATGCCAAAGAGCCCCCACAGTGGTACGTGAAAGATGTAGCAGCCTCCAGGCAGGGGGCAGGCAGGGAGCTCTGCAGCAAGCAAGGACACTGGGTCCCAGTCATTCCAGTCTGGGTGTTCTGGACAAGAAAATGCCCCGTGGCTTGGCCAGGCTGGGGGCAGACACAGGCCAGGTGGGCGGAATGGGGAAAGAAGGCCGGGGCAGGTGGAGAGGTGGGGCTACAGCAGAGTGTGTGCAGAGCTGAGTGATAACTCTACAGGCACAAGAAGGGTGGGCTTCCAGGGCTCCTGGGGCAGCTTCTGCCCTTCCTTCTCACTGGGTGGGCCCTCTCAGAGTAAGGGGATGGATATATATCTCTCACAGCAGAGGACAGGGCGGTATTTGGTTCCTGGAAGGGGGGCAAGCATCCTAGCCTCTCTTCAGTTCAGTTCAGTCGCTCAGTCGTGTCTGACCCATGAATCGCAGCACGCCAGGCCTCCTTGTCCATCACCAACTCCTGGAGTTCACTCAGACTCATGGCCATCGAGTCAGTGATGCCATCCAGTCGTCTCATCCTCTGTCGTCCCCTTCTCCTGCCCCTAATCCCTCCCAGCATCAGAGTCTTTTCCAATGAGTCAACTCTTCGCATGAGGTGTCCAAAGTACTGGAGTTTCAGCTTCAGCATCATTCCCTCCAGAGAAATCCCAGGGCTGATCTCCTTCAGAATGGACTGGTTGGATCTCCTTGCAGTCCAAGGGACTCTCAAGAGTCTTCTCCAACACCACAGTTCAAAAGCATCAATTCTTCGGTGCTCAGCCTTCTTCACAATCCAACTCTCACATCCATACATGACCACAGGAAAAACCATACCCTTGACTAGACAGATCTTTGTTGGCAAATAATATCTCTGCTTTTGAATATGCTATCTAGGTTGGTCATAACTTTCCTTCCAAGGAGTAAGCGTCTTTTAATTTCATGGCTGCAGTCACCATCTGCAGTGATTTTGAGCCTCTCTTAGGGCTGTAAAAAAAGTAATCAACAGAAACCTTAATTAAATAGTCAGGAGACCAGAAGGGGGAGCTCTTGTAGCCTACAACTCTTCTTTTCTGGCAAGGACTCAGCCAAGGAAAGATCATAGACATTTTGCTTACTATAGCCCTCCCAAGTCCTTTCCCCTTCTATAAAAGCGTTCTCCTGCAGTAGCCATACAGGGACTTGAATGACATGGTTTCAGACCCAAAAGTTCATTTCTCTGATGATTCCAAGTAAACATATTTTTGCTGGAGAAATAACTGACGGTCAACATTTTGGTAGCCCATTATTGGGGTAGAGAAGGCTCCAGAGCTGGGAAGCAAACAGCTGCGGACCCCGCTGTCACTCGTGGCTTTTCCTAATGACCTTGGGGCTTGAAGACACATCTTTCTCCTGGATCCAAATTCATGCTCTCTTTGTATTTTGAAGCTCTCCAGTTTTCATTTGAGATCAATTTAAAGTTTTATCCATTCTGGTTAAGGCCTGTTCTGTATATGAGTACTCACTTTTGGCATCATGTGCTCCTTCAACAAATTCCCTTTGGAACAGGGGTTGTTTCCCCTGGAACTGGCTAGTCTTCAACCCATTCCTTTGGGAATGGGGTGGGGATGGGTGGGGGGAGAGTGGGAGGCTAATTCATTGGAGCGGTGCCAGTTCAGCCTTTGGCCCATTCATTTGTGATAGGGGTTGGCCAGTGGGAACTGGGCTAAACCTTCAGCTTGGTTCCTTCAGGCAAAGCTGTTTCCTTAGAACTAGCTGGTATTAGGCCTGCAGGCCATTTAAGTTGCAAGCTGACGGAGCTATCTGAACTGTTTAAACTGTTTGAACTGTAAGCTGTTAGAACTGTAGGCTGCTTGGCCATTTGAAAATCATTCTTCCATTCTAGAGAAGAAATCCTAATAAATGGGATGCTAGTTACCTATATATTTTGAGCTTGTCCCCCTGACACAGGGACTTGGGCTAATTTTATGTTTAAAAACCACAGTCCTTCCTTCACAATTCTAACTAAATGGACCAACCTAACCAAGAAAATTTAGAACATTAATAACCATTATGGGAAAATTTGAAATCCCCAAAATTAATTTTCTTAAAACCAAATTAGACTACCATAGCTCTAAAAATTTCCCAACTGAATGGAATGCCTATTTCAATTGGTACTTTGAGGCCATCCTCTCAATTCTCCTATCGTAATTCTTTCACCAAATTTCCTTTTTCTCTGAAACTCTCTCCACTCCCCTTTCCTTTGAAGTTGTTAGAGTCTGTTCCTTTAAAATTAAGCCTTCTGAGGACCCAGAGGCTGAATCCTTAATTTCTTGTATTCCCTAGACTAAAGCCTAACTGTGAATCATAGTTAAGGAATTTCCCAAAGTAACCAAAAATCCTCAGATATTTTCTGAGGAATTTAATATAGTCATTCAAACTTACCAGCCTGGTTTCTCTGACTTACATTAGCTAATTCATGTGCTTGTCATTGAGGGTCAGATCCAGCAATGGGTGAGAACTGCTAGCTGAGAAAACCTTGAAAAGGCTCTAGTATCACAACCAGGAGCTCAGCCTGCTAACACTCACTAGGCAACTTCATCAAATAATTCCTGGGGCTTTTCCAAAGCCTTTTGATTGGAAGAAAAGTCAGGCTTGAACACAAATATCTGAAGATCATCTTCATGACTATTATAATTTCAGATTAATTATATACTTATATAATTAATTAATTAATTATATTCAGATTAACTAATATACTTCAGATTATTTCTAAAGAAAATTCTGGTCTTCCTTCAGATGTTGATTCCACCAGGGTAGCTTTTAATTCTATGTTTATTAATGGATTGAATCAAAGTCTTTCTTTTCTAGTCAAATGAACCAGGACAGAATGGGAAACTATACCTATCCACATTTAGCTAATTTGGAAAACAAACTTTATCACACTCTAAATGAGTCACCTAAAAGGAAGACAACTTCCCAGGTGGTGCTGCTGCTGCTAAGTCACTTCAGTCATGTCCGACTCTGTGTGACCCCATAGACGGCAGCCCACCAGGCTCCCCCATCCCTGGGATTCTCCAGGCAAGAACACTGGAGTGGGTTGCCAGTTCTTTCTCCAATGCAGGAAAGTGAAAAGTGAAAGGGAAGTCGCTCAGTCATGTCCGATTCTTCGTGACCCCATGGACCACAGCCTACCAGGCTCTTCTGTCCATGGGATTTTCCAGGCAAGAGTACTAGAGTGGGGTGCCATCGCCTTCTCCCCCAGGTGGTGCTAGTGATAAAGAATCTGCCTGCCAATGCAGGATCCTCAGGAAGACGCAGGCTTGATCCCTGGGTCGGGAAGATCCCCTGCAGGAGGAGATGGCAACCCACTCCAGTAATCTTGCTGGGATAAGCCCATGGACAGTTGTCCATTGGTTCACAAAGCGTCAGACATGACTGAAGTGACAGCACACATGCACGATGTTGGAAAGAGATTGTTACAAATTTAAGGCTTCAGGCTCCTGCAGCCCTTTAACCAGTCTTTCCATTTTTCAATGACAAGATTGAAGGAACTACAGAGGCACTTCCTGACATATCCTGTTAATCAACTTGCAGAAATATGTCTTCAGATTAGCAATGTGTCTCTTCCAGTCCTAACTGTCAAGAGAATCACACTCTCAGTGCTCAACCTACTACAATAAAGCAAAACAGTTTAAAAAGAGGGCATCTCTAGGTTCCTGTTAGTGAACCTAGTCCTTTTTGCTTAAGCACCATGACCACACCATTTTCTCTTTAGTTTCTCTGCTCCTATCTACTTATTAGGCCCAGACTTTTTTTTTTTTTACTTTTTATTTTGCATTGGAGTATAGCTGATTAACAATGTTGTGATAGTTCCAGGTGGACAGCAATAGGCTGAGACTTCTTAAAGAAGTATCATGCTAGAATTTTCTCAAAAAAAGAGAGGAAATAATTCCAGAATTTGGCAGCCATCATCAAAGTGGTCAATCAGGTAAATTAAATGACCTTCTGACACCTTTTATTTGCTCTGTCTCTGATGGCAGAGCTGATTCTTTGTCAGTCAAACACTTGACAATTTGTCCATATTGGATTAGGTTCCATCTTCCTTCGGACAGGGCTTCCCTGGTGGCTCAGAGGTTAAAGCGTCTGCCTCCAATGCGGGAGACCCAGGTTCGATCCCTGGGTCGGGAAGATCTCCTGGAGAAGGAAATGGCAATCCACACCAGTATTCTTGCCTGGAGAATCCCATGGTCAGAGAAGCCTAGTAGGTTACAGTCCACGGGGTTGCAAAGAGTCGGACACGACTGAGCAACTTCACCTTCCTTCCTTCGGACAAAATGTCCACCTGATTTTGGAAAATTCACATGTATCTCCCATCAAGATTCAACTATCCTTCAAACCTCTTCCCAGAATGTATATGTATATATAGCACTATGAAGTGAAGTGAAGTTGCTCAGTCGTGTCCGAATCTTTGCGACCCCATGGACCGTAGCCTACTGGGCTTCTCTGTCCATGGGATTTTCCAGGCAAGAATACTGGAGTGGGTTGCCGTTCCCTTCTCCAGTATAGCACTAAAAGAAGCCCTTAAGGGCATAAAGCCCATTATAGAAGCTTACAAAGTTCAAGGCCTTGTTATCTCCTGGACTAGCTCCTGTAGCACTCCTGTTTTATCAGTGATAAAACCTAAGGGCCAAGGGTGGAGGTGTGTCCAAACCTCTGAGCAATAAACAACATTGTCATTGTTATCCCTTGACATCCTGTTGTCCTAACATCCATTCCCCCTGGAAGCCAGATCTTTACTGTAATTGATTCGTGCTGTGCTTCAGGTCTTCCATACTTCAGTTGGTGAATGTGAACGTGAAGTCGCTCAGTCGTGTCCGACTCTTTGTGACCCCATGGACTGTAGCATACCAGGCTCCTCCGTCCATGGGATTTTCCAGGCAAGAATACTGGAGTGGGTTGCCATTTCCTTCTCCAGGAGATCTTCCCGACCCAGGGATTGAACCTGGGTCTCCTGCATTGTAGACAGACGCTTTACCTTCTGAGCCACCAGGGAAGTCCTCCACCTAAAGTTGGTGGAGCTAGCTGATAACTTTTGCCCTCACTTGGGAAGAAAATTAATTCACCTGGAACAGTAATGCCTGGGGGTTTTACAGGGAGTCTCACAAATGCTAGAGGCTGTATGACTTAGGTTCCCAAGAGGTTCTATTCAAGTGCAATGTGTGCATGATCTGCATCTTTGCTCTCTTTCTCAAGCCTCCTGACAGGAAGACACTCTCTACTTGCTAAAACTTTTAGCCTTAAAGGGATATAAGATCACCAAAGAAAAATTGCAATTTGATCAAACCCAGGTTTGATATTTAGGGCATCTGATATCAGAAGAAGGGCTATACCTTGATCCAGAGAGGCTTCATGGTGTCCTAAGTTTCCCAAAACCCAACTGTAAGGTTTTCTTGGGCTTAGTCAGTTATTAGTGAAATTGGATTCCAAATTTCTGTTTTATGGCCAAACCTCTGTATTTTTTTTTTTTTAACTAAAGCATAATAACCCCTACCCAATTTTATGGGAAGAACTGAATAATATAACCTTTAAGGCCTTAAAGGAGAGTTTGATGAACCAACCTATTCTTGGGCATAGTAATTATCAGATTCCATTTTTCTTTTTTGTATGTGAAAAGAAAGGGAATGCCCTTGAGGTACTCACCAGAAAACAAAGGAACCATCATCAACCCACAGAGCATTTTGTTTTTTTTAAACAATAACCCAGTTTTTAAAATTTCATCATTTCATACATTTGAAGTACTCTTCGGTGACATCCTTGGCCTGAGACTCTGCCATCGTCTTTAACCACCACACAGCAGCCAGCCACTGTACAGGGGTTTTCTCTCTGTGTCAGTTTTACAGAGGCCTACACATTCCCTTACTTTCTTGTTGTCATCAACCTTAATCAGGTTGATTTGGTCCTCAGCACAAAGGGCCACCACCAACTTGACATCACAGTTGGATGCAAGCACACACAGATGGGCTTGGCGCTTATCTAAGGCTTTGGCAGCTTTGCGGATTTCTTGTGCTAGGCCATAGTGGAAGAAGGCAGTCTTCAGGCACCTCTTGCAGAGTAGTATGAAGGTCCATGACATCTCCAGCAGCAATGCCTTCCTCAGCCATGGCAGTGGTGGTGGGTAGAGCTGAATCCTGAATGCACCGAAGCCTCTGCCTCCAGGGAAAGAGCAACCCATAGAGTGTTACAGCCTGAAGCTGGACCTTGCCACATGGGGATAACCCACTTTGCCTTAGGGCCATTACTGCCATTGCTTTTTTGATTAAGGGCACCGAGAAAATCATTGTGGGATCTTCCTTAACCAATTTTGTACCTCAAACAGTAGAAGCTCTCCTCAATCTTCATCACACTTAACAGCTCTCAGCCCGCTGCCTCACATCCTGTGAAGTCCTCTTGCTAACTGCTCTGCTTGTACTGCTGTTATGCTGGGATGATTTTAACCCTGTTACTCTTCTTCAGTTGCTTAATGCTGATGAGTCACCGCCTGACTCCTGTGGTGAATCTCCTCTGGGTAATGCTGAGCCTCATGGTTGAGTTCTTATTTCAAAGGTAACAAGGGTCACCACAGATCACTTAGTAGAGTTCCCTGTGCAATACAGTAGCTTCTCCTTAGTGATCTATTTTATGACACACAGTAGTGAGTTTATGACAGACAGTCTCAGTCTCTCAGTTCACCCTGCCCCTCCTTCCCCTCTCGGTATCCATAAGTTTGCTCTCTTCATCTATGTCTCTATTTCTGCTTTGCAAATAAAATCATCTGTATCATTTTCCTAGATTCCATATACATACTATTATACAATTTTTTTTTCTCTTTCTGACTTACTTCACTGTGTATGGCAGTCTCTAGGTCCATCCACAACAAACGGCATGATTTTGTTCCGTTTATGGCTAAATAACATTCCACTGTATACCTGTTCCACACCTGTATCCATTTCTCTTTGGATGGACGTTGAGGTTGCTTCCATGTCCTGGCAATTGTGACTAGTGCTGCAGTGAATATTCGGGTGCATATATCTTTTTGATTATGGTTTTCTTTGGGTATATGCTCAGGAATGGGATGGAAGGAAATTCAGGAAACAGGGGATATATGTATACGTGTAGCTGATCCATTTTGCCGTACAGCAGAAACTAACCCAACGCTGTGACGCAACTATGCACGCATGCTCAGTCACTTCACTTCAGGCGTGTCCGACTCTTTGTGACCCAGTGGACTGTAGCCCGCCAGGCTCCTCTACCCATGGGATTCTCCAGGCAAGAATACTCGAGTGGGCTGCCATGCCCTCCTCCAGGGGATCTTCCCGACCCAGGGCTCGAACCCGGGTCTCTTTTGTTTCCTGCAGTGGCAGGGGGGTTCTTTACCACTAGCGCCACCTGGGAAGCCCCTATACTCCAATAAAAATTAATAAAAAGTAAATTTTAAAATGAAGTTTAATATCATCTTAGAAGTAATAACATCATATTATAATGCCAGATAGCCATCAGTTTATACATTTTTCTTTCACCTTTCTGGGGATAATCACATAATTCAGGACTAAAATGTAGCAGCCTTGGGACTTCCCTGGTGAACCAGGGGTTAAGAATCTTCCTGCCAATACAGTGAACATGGGTTTGATCCCTGGTCCTGGAAGATTACACACATATTATGAGGCAACTAAGCCTATGTGTCCTAACTGCTGAAACTACAGCAGTTTTTTTTTTTTTTTTTTTTTTAAGTTAAAGGTAACAATGGTAAGTATTGTGCTGGGTATGCTATTACAACTCATTTTGATGTTGTTGAGGCAGTATCTTTACCTATGGCTACCTCAGCCTGATACATTCGTACATGGACTTGCACTTTAGCCAAGGACTAACTGCCAATATCTGTGGTGATAGTAGATATGCTTTCAGAGTAGCCCATGATCCAGGGATGTTGTGGAAGCAATGTGACTTCCTGACTTCCAGCAGAAATAAAATTTAAAATGGCCCCTAGGTCCAGGAATTATTGGATAAAACATTGTACCTGATGTTTTAGCTATTAGTAAAATTCTGGGACATCCTAAAAATGACTTCTGGAAGCTAAGGGGAATCACCTTGCTGACATTTCTGCAAGGAATGTTGTCCTTAAAGGAACCAACAGCAGCCAAACCTCTGTCATGGTCCAAAGGAATATTTCCCCCAAAGGAAAACTTAGAAAAACTGGCTAGAGAAGCCCAATAATTGGCCTCAGAAAGGGAAAAATGAGATTGGAAATCCAACAACTATTGGTTCAACAAAAAGGGAAAGCTCTGGTTCAACCCAAATAACAGCCCAGTCCTACTAGAGACTCTAAAATTCTCACTCCTCACCACTGGACATGCAGTAATCCATTGATCTACTGAAAAAAAAAAAAGAATCATGAATCCATATTGGTGGGGAAGCATGAACAAGGCTGCAAAAAACACTGACCTCACTTGCCCTGCTTGTCCAAAACACAGCCCGAGGAAGCCTGCTCATACTGCTCCTGGGCATTTTAAACTGCCTCATGGACCATTTGAGTTCTGGCAAAGCAGTCACATATGGAAGTGAGAGCTGGACCATAAAGAAGGCTGAGTGCTGAAGAACTAATGCCTTCAAATTGCGGTGCTAGAGAAGACTTTTTTAAAAATTTATTTTAATTGGAGGCTAATTGCTTTACAATATTGTATTGGTTTTGCCATACATCAGCATGAACTCTTGAGATGTCCTTGGACAGCACGGAGATCAAACCAGTCGATCCTAAAGGAAATCAACCCTGAATATTCATCGGAAGGCCTGATGCTGAAGCTGAAGCTCCAAAACTTTAGCCACCTGATTCAAAGAACTGACTCATTGGAAAAGACCCTGATGCTGGGAAAGACTGAAGGCAAAAGGATGAGATGATTAGATAGCATCACTGACTCAGTGGACATGAGTCTGAGTAAACTCCAGGAGATAGTGAAGGACAGGGAAGGCAGGCATGCTGCAGTCCATGGGGCTGCAAACAGTCAGACATGTTTCCAACTCAGCAACGGAACAACAGCAACAGATGGCTTTCATACAACTTTCTCTGTCAAGTGGATATAAGTATGTTTTAATCATGGTCTATTTTCACTTTGGACTGAAGCTTTCCCATGCAGACAGGCTACTACCTCTTGTGGCTAAAGCTCTTTTGGAAAAAATTATCCTACATGGGGAATTCCTCTTGAATCACAGTGATCAAGGTACCCATTTCATTGGTCAGGTGCTTCAACAGGTCTCTATAGGTTGGCTGGTTTTATGACACTTTTACTGGACTTGCTTGCCTGTGTGTGCTTGGTCATGTCTGATTCTTTGCTATCCTTAGAACTGTAGCCTGCCTGGCTTCCCTGTCCATGGTTCCTCCCCCCCGCCCCCACCCCAGGCAAGAATATTAGAGTGGGTGGCCATTCCTCCTCCAGGGAATCTTCCTGACCCAGGGATCAAACAAGCGCCTCTTTCATTGTAGAAGGATTCTTCACCCACTGAGCCACCAAAGCAGCCCCTTTGCTGCGCTTACCGCCCTCAGTGCTCTGGTTTAGCTGAACGCACTAGAGGCACTATTAAGACGCAACTGGTAAAGTTCACGGAGGTTCTCTAAATATCAAAAGCATTTCGGAACTCATGAACTATTATCCAGAGAGATAGTCACAGGATGCCCAATGTACTTACCTCCTATCACTTTTTACACACTACTGATAAAAGGAGAGATATTCCAATATTGCAAAGACCTAACTGTTTCTATTTAAAATTGCCATATTTTGATAGAACCATTTTTTCACAGTGTATTTTCAAGAGATGAAGACTTTAAGCATTATACCTTCAAACCTGGAGACTTTGTCTCTTGGAAAAGATACCCCTAGAAGGACTCTTTTTAACCTCACTAAAAAGGCCCCACTCAATATTTCTAACCAACTCTTGTGCCAAAAATTTCCAAGAAATAGATCCTTGGACTCACATGGCACACCTAAAGGAAGCAGCTGACTGGACCTGCNTTTTTTTTTTTTTTTTTTTTAAGTTAAAGGTAACAATGGTAAGTATTGTGCTGGGTATGCTATTACAACTCATTTTGATGTTGTTGAGGCAGTATCTTTACCTATGGCTACCTCAGCCTGATACATTCGTACATGGACTTGCACTTTAGCCAAGGACTAACTGCCAATATCTGTGGTGATAGTAGATATGCTTTCAGAGTAGCCCATGATCCAGGGATGTTGTGGAAGCAATGTGACTTCCTGACTTCCAGCAGAAATAAAATTTAAAATGGCCCCTAGGTCCAGGAATTATTGGATAAAACATTGTACCTGATGTTTTAGCTATTAGTAAAATTCTGGGACATCCTAAAAATGACTTCTGGAAGCTAAGGGGAATCACCTTGCTGACATTTCTGCAAGGAATGTTGTCCTTAAAGGAACCAACAGCAGCCAAACCTCTGTCATGGTCCAAAGGAATATTTCCCCCAAAGGAAAACTTAGAAAAACTGGCTAGAGAAGCCCAATAATTGGCCTCAGAAAGGGAAAAATGAGATTGGAAATCCAACAACTATTGGTTCAACAAAAAGGGAAAGCTCTGGTTCAACCCAAATAACAGCCCAGTCCTACTAGAGACTCTAAAATTCTCACTCCTCACCACTGGACATGCAGTAATCCATTGATCTACTGAAAAAAAAAAAAGAATCATGAATCCATATTGGTGGGGAAGCATGAACAAGGCTGCAAAAAACACTGACCTCACTTGCCCTGCTTGTCCAAAACACAGCCCGAGGAAGCCTGCTCATACTGCTCCTGGGCATTTTAAACTGCCTCATGGACCATTTGAGTTCTGGCAAAGCAGTCACATATGGAAGTGAGAGCTGGACCATAAAGAAGGCTGAGTGCTGAAGAACTAATGCCTTCAAATTGCGGTGCTAGAGAAGACTTTTTTAAAAATTTATTTTAATTGGAGGCTAATTGCTTTACAATATTGTATTGGTTTTGCCATACATCAGCATGAACTCTTGAGATGTCCTTGGACAGCACGGAGATCAAACCAGTCGATCCTAAAGGAAATCAACCCTGAATATTCATCGGAAGGCCTGATGCTGAAGCTGAAGCTCCAAAACTTTAGCCACCTGATTCAAAGAACTGACTCATTGGAAAAGACCCTGATGCTGGGAAAGACTGAAGGCAAAAGGATGAGATGATTAGATAGCATCACTGACTCAGTGGACATGAGTCTGAGTAAACTCCAGGAGATAGTGAAGGACAGGGAAGGCAGGCATGCTGCAGTCCATGGGGCTGCAAACAGTCAGACATGTTTCCAACTCAGCAACGGAACAACAGCAACAGATGGCTTTCATACAACTTTCTCTGTCAAGTGGATATAAGTATGTTTTAATCATGGTCTATTTTCACTTTGGACTGAAGCTTTCCCATGCAGACAGGCTACTACCTCTTGTGGCTAAAGCTCTTTTGGAAAAAATTATCCTACATGGGGAATTCCTCTTGAATCACAGTGATCAAGGTACCCATTTCATTGGTCAGGTGCTTCAACAGGTCTCTATAGGTTGGCTGGTTTTATGACACTTTTACTGGACTTGCTTGCCTGTGTGTGCTTGGTCATGTCTGATTCTTTGCTATCCTTAGAACTGTNATAATAACCCCTACCCAATTTTATGGGAAGAACTGAATAATATAACCTTTAAGGCCTTAAAGGAGAGTTTGATGAACCAACCTATTCTTGGGCATAGTAATTATCAGATTCCATTTTTCTTTTTTGTATGTGAAAAGAAAGGGAATGCCCTTGAGGTACTCACCAGAAAACAAAGGAACCATCATCAACCCACAGAGCATTTTGTTTTTTTTAAACAATAACCCAGTTTTTAAAATTTCATCATTTCATACATTTGAAGTACTCTTCGGTGACATCCTTGGCCTGAGACTCTGCCATCGTCTTTAACCACCACACAGCAGCCAGCCACTGTACAGGGGTTTTCTCTCTGTGTCAGTTTTACAGAGGCCTACACATTCCCTTACTTTCTTGTTGTCATCAACCTTAATCAGGTTGATTTGGTCCTCAGCACAAAGGGCCACCACCAACTTGACATCACAGTTGGATGCAAGCACACACAGATGGGCTTGGCGCTTATCTAAGGCTTTGGCAGCTTTGCGGATTTCTTGTGCTAGGCCATAGTGGAAGAAGGCAGTCTTCAGGCACCTCTTGCAGAGTAGTATGAAGGTCCATGACATCTCCAGCAGCAATGCCTTCCTCAGCCATGGCAGTGGTGGTGGGTAGAGCTGAATCCTGAATGCACCGAAGCCTCTGCCTCCAGGGAAAGAGCAACCCATAGAGTGTTACAGCCTGAAGCTGGACCTTGCCACATGGGGATAACCCACTTTGCCTTAGGGCCATTACTGCCATTGCTTTTTTGATTAAGGGCACCGAGAAAATCATTGTGGGATCTTCCTTAACCAATTTTGTACCTCAAACAGTAGAAGCTCTCCTCAATCTTCATCACACTTAACAGCTCTCAGCCCGCTGCCTCACATCCTGTGAAGTCCTCTTGCTAACTGCTCTGCTTGTACTGCTGTTATGCTGGGATGATTTTAACCCTGTTACTCTTCTTCAGTTGCTTAATGCTGATGAGTCACCGCCTGACTCCTGTGGTGAATCTCCTCTGGGTAATGCTGAGCCTCATGGTTGAGTTCTTATTTCAAAGGTAACAAGGGTCACCACAGATCACTTAGTAGAGTTCCCTGTGCAATACAGTAGCTTCTCCTTAGTGATCTATTTTATGACACACAGTAGTGAGTTTATGACAGACAGTCTCAGTCTCTCAGTTCACCCTGCCCCTCCTTCCCCTCTCGGTATCCATAAGTTTGCTCTCTTCATCTATGTCTCTATTTCTGCTTTGCAAATAAAATCATCTGTATCATTTTCCTAGATTCCATATACATACTATTATACAATTTTTTTTTCTCTTTCTGACTTACTTCACTGTGTATGGCAGTCTCTAGGTCCATCCACAACAAACGGCATGATTTTGTTCCGTTTATGGCTAAATAACATTCCACTGTATACCTGTTCCACACCTGTATCCATTTCTCTTTGGATGGACGTTGAGGTTGCTTCCATGTCCTGGCAATTGTGACTAGTGCTGCAGTGAATATTCGGGTGCATATATCTTTTTGATTATGGTTTTCTTTGGGTATATGCTCAGGAATGGGATGGAAGGAAATTCAGGAAACAGGGGATATATGTATACGTGTAGCTGATCCATTTTGCCGTACAGCAGAAACTAACCCAACGCTGTGACGCAACTATGCACGCATGCTCAGTCACTTCACTTCAGGCGTGTCCGACTCTTTGTGACCCAGTGGACTGTAACCCGCCAGGCTCCTCTACCCATGGGATTCTCCAGGCAAGAATACTCGAGTGGGCTGCCATGCCCTCCTCCAGGGGATCTTCCCGACCCAGGGCTCGAACCCGGGTCTCTTTTGTTTCCTGCAGTGGCAGGGGGGTTCTTTACCACTAGCGCCACCTGGGAAGCCCCTATACTCCAATAAAAATTAATAAAAAGTAAATTTTAAAATGAAGTTTAATATCATCTTAGAAGTAATAACATCATATTATAATGCCAGATAGCCATCAGTTTATACATTTTTCTTTCACCTTTCTGGGGATAATCACATAATTCAGGACTAAAATGTAGCAGCCTTGGGACTTCCCTGGTGAACCAGGGGTTAAGAATCTTCCTGCCAATACAGTGAACATGGGTTTGATCCCTGGTCCTGGAAGATTACACACATATTATGAGGCAACTAAGCCTATGTGTCCTAACTGCTGAAACTACAGCAGTTTTTTTTTTTTTTTTTTTTTTAAGTTAAAGGTAACAATGGTAAGTATTGTGCTGGGTATGCTATTACAACTCATTTTGATGTTGTTGAGGCAGTATCTTTACCTATGGCTACCTCAGCCTGATACATTCGTACATGGACTTGCACTTTAGCCAAGGACTAACTGCCAATATCTGTGGTGATAGTAGATATGCTTTCAGAGTAGCCCATGATCCAGGGATGTTGTGGAAGCAATGTGACTTCCTGACTTCCAGCAGAAATAAAATTTAAAATGGCCCCTAGGTCCAGGAATTATTGGATAAAACATTGTACCTGATGTTTTAGCTATTAGTAAAATTCTGGGACATCCTAAAAATGACTTCTGGAAGCTAAGGGGAATCACCTTGCTGACATTTCTGCAAGGAATGTTGTCCTTAAAGGAACCAACAGCAGCCAAACCTCTGTCATGGTCCAAAGGAATATTTCCCCCAAAGGAAAACTTAGAAAAACTGGCTAGAGAAGCCCAATAATTGGCCTCAGAAAGGGAAAAATGAGATTGGAAATCCAACAACTATTGGTTCAACAAAAAGGGAAAGCTCTGGTTCAACCCAAATAACAGCCCAGTCCTACTAGAGACTCTAAAATTCTCACTCCTCACCACTGGACATGCAGTAATCCATTGATCTACTGAAAAAAAAAAAAGAATCATGAATCCATATTGGTGGGGAAGCATGAACAAGGCTGCAAAAAACACTGACCTCACTTGCCCTGCTTGTCCAAAACACAGCCCGAGGAAGCCTGCTCATACTGCTCCTGGGCATTTTAAACTGCCTCATGGACCATTTGAGTTCTGGCAAAGCAGTCACATATGGAAGTGAGAGCTGGACCATAAAGAAGGCTGAGTGCTGAAGAACTAATGCCTTCAAATTGCGGTGCTAGAGAAGACTTTTTTAAAAATTTATTTTAATTGGAGGCTAATTGCTTTACAATATTGTATTGGTTTTGCCATACATCAGCATGAACTCTTGAGATGTCCTTGGACAGCACGGAGATCAAACCAGTCGATCCTAAAGGAAATCAACCCTGAATATTCATCGGAAGGCCTGATGCTGAAGCTGAAGCTCCAAAACTTTAGCCACCTGATTCAAAGAACTGACTCATTGGAAAAGACCCTGATGCTGGGAAAGACTGAAGGCAAAAGGATGAGATGATTAGATAGCATCACTGACTCAGTGGACATGAGTCTGAGTAAACTCCAGGAGATAGTGAAGGACAGGGAAGGCAGGCATGCTGCAGTCCATGGGGCTGCAAACAGTCAGACATGTTTCCAACTCAGCAACGGAACAACAGCAACAGATGGCTTTCATACAACTTTCTCTGTCAAGTGGATATAAGTATGTTTTAATCATGGTCTATTTTCACTTTGGACTGAAGCTTTCCCATGCAGACAGGCTACTACCTCTTGTGGCTAAAGCTCTTTTGGAAAAAATTATCCTACATGGGGAATTCCTCTTGAATCACAGTGATCAAGGTACCCATTTCATTGGTCAGGTGCTTCAACAGGTCTCTATAGGTTGGCTGGTTTTATGACACTTTTACTGGACTTGCTTGCCTGTGTGTGCTTGGTCATGTCTGATTCTTTGCTATCCTTAGAACTGTAGCCTGCCTGGCTTCCCTGTCCATGGTTCCTCCCCCCCGCCCCCACCCCAGGCAAGAATATTAGAGTGGGTGGCCATTCCTCCTCCAGGGAATCTTCCTGACCCAGGGATCAAACAAGCGCCTCTTTCATTGTAGAAGGATTCTTCACCCACTGAGCCACCAAAGCAGCCCCTTTGCTGCGCTTACCGCCCTCAGTGCTCTGGTTTAGCTGAACGCACTAGAGGCACTATTAAGACGCAACTGGTAAAGTTCACGGAGGTTCTCTAAATATCAAAAGCATTTCGGAACTCATGAACTATTATCCAGAGAGATAGTCACAGGATGCCCAATGTACTTACCTCCTATCACTTTTTACACACTACTGATAAAAGGAGAGATATTCCAATATTGCAAAGACCTAATTGTTTCTATTTAAAATTGCCATATTTTGATAGAACCATTTTTTCACAGTGTATTTTCAAGAGATGAAGACTTTAAGCATTATACCTTCAAACCTGGAGACTTTGTCTCTTGGAAAAGATACCCCTAGAAGGACTCTTTTTAACCTCACTAAAAAGGCCCCACTCAATATTTCTAACCAACTCTTGTGCCAAAAATTTCCAAGAAATAGATCCTTGGACTCACATGGCACACCTAAAGGAAGCAGCTGACTGGACCTGCACGTCGTCTGGTGACCTGAAAGCATTTCCTGGAATTGAAGCCGATGACGTCTGAACAGACAACCTCCCTAAGATATTCAGCCTGGGCCTCGATCCGATCTTTTCTTGTTGCTGTTGTTGGAGTTCAGTTGCTTTACAGTGTCGTGTTGTTTCAGCTACACAGCAAAGCGAATCAGCTGTACGTATACACATATCCCCTCTATGTCACAACCCTAGCAGCGAGTAGAGTTCCCTGGCCTAGTTAGTAGGTTGTTATTAATTATCTGTTTTAAACACAGTAGTGTATATATGTCAGTCTCAATCTCCTTGATATACTCTTGATAACATATGGACTTTGGATAAAAAAGGCCTGAAAAGTCTCCCTCTTACCCTCCCTTGTTACTCAAGTGTAACCTCAATAGGTTTCCAATCTGTGTTTCCAACCCTCCAACATGGGGCACTAAACCCCAAAAAGGTCCTTCTTGGCACTGAGGGACAAAAAGCTGCTGAAACTGGAAAACCTGACTCTTGATCTGTGATACTTTCAAAGTTCAAAAGTGGAGCAATGTGAAAAACTAATAAACAGAAACCTGACTTAGATCGAGTTGGGACACCAGAAAGAGGAGCTCTCCCTCTCTGTGACAGCCCAAGAGGAAGAAGAAAAACTCCTCTTTATTTCTGGCCAGGACTCAGCCAATGAAAAGTCATAGACTCCCTGTTTACTGTGGCCCTGCAGATTTTCTTTTGCCCTCTATAAAAGAGCTCTCCTCCCCTGGCTGTGCAAGAACCTGCACATGGCCTGCCATGGTTGCAGGCCCTGAATTTCAATTCTCTGTTGATCCCAAATAAACCCATCTTTGCTGGAGAAATAGCTGGCAGTCTATTTGTTTTAGGTCAACAGGACTCCAGTCAAAAGCCAGTCAAAAGCTGGGCTACAAAAAGCTGTGCTGTGCTCAGCCATGCCTGACTCTTTATGACCCCATGGAGCTCCAGTCCACCAGGCTCCTCTCCATGGGGTTAAACTGGAGTGGGCTGCCATTTAGAGAGGGAGGCTATAAGAAGGGGGTCTCCAAATCACTCTCTTACTGGAATGGGCCAGATCCAGGGCTCTTTTTCCTGAGAGTCCCTGCCTGCCCTCTGGAGCCGGCTGAGTCAAGGTCCAGAAGGGCAGGGTTGAGGAGACAGGAGCATGCTGCTCCTGCCTGCTCCCAAGGCTGGAATGTGGAATAAGCGAAGGATCAGGTTTCCTCATTTGCCTGACAAGTTCGCTTAACCAGTGGGATCCAAGCCTTGTTCTAATGGGAACCAGCTGTGGGAGGGGGAAGCTGTGTCTGGAAGGAGCACAGGCCACGTACTCTCTGCTCAAGTCGTCTCCTGGAGAAGACTTGTTAGCCCTCCTTTTACAGCTGGGGAAACTGAGGTCCAGGGAAGTGAGCCACAAGAGATCCATGTCCAGGGCGACTCCACACAGGCTGTAGCTGGGGATCCGTGAGCCAGGCCTCCAGATGGCTTCTCTTTGAGGTCACTGCCCAAGGGGACTGTCCTCAGGCCCCAGCAAAGCTCTCCAGCAGGGCTGACCTGGCTCCTGGTCTGGGTGCCTCCCACCTGGCCCTCCTTGCCCCTCTGGTTTCCGTGCTCCCCACGATGAGACCTGGATGTTCTGCTTGTTCCTGTTTGCCTCACTTTTTACTACAGTCGCAGCTTCCCCTCAGGTTGGGGCTGCGGCTGCTGCTGCTGCTGGTAAGTCGCTTCAGTCGTGACCGACTCTGTGCGACCCCATAGACGGGGGCCCACTGTCTCTGGGATTCTCCAGGCAAGAACACTGGAGTGAGTTGCCATTTCCTTCTCCAATGCATGAAAGTGAAAAACGAAACTGAAGTCGCTCAGTTGTCCCTGACTCTTAGTGACCCTGTGGACTGCAGCCTATCAGGCTCCTCTGTCCATGGATTTTCCAGGCAAGAGTACTGGAGTGGGGTGCCGTTGCCTGGGCACTCAGGAGTAATTCACAGGTCTGTCTGTGTAGGGTTGTTCCTGGGAAGGTTGACAGGCATGATGCAGGGGCTTCCCAGCAGGGGGCACAGGGGAGCTTGATGTGCCCAGTCTCTGTGTCCAGGCTCTGAGTAGAAGGGCACAGATCAGATCTGGATCAGGCCTGAGGAGCAGTGATGACCACTCCTGGTGCTCATGCTTGGACCTGAGACGCTCTGGCCACTCACAGTCATGCAGGACCTACTGCAGGACCAGACCTCTCCTTCCTGGCCTCTAGGTATGTCCTGGGTCTGTCTGGCATGGAGTTCATGGGATGGAAGGTGGGCAGTGGACACTGAGGGCAAGACCTATGGTGGGCGTTGGTCCCTGGGCAGGAGCCCAGTACTGTTTATGACATTTTCCTGCTACGCTGGCCTCAGATAGTGACTTCGGGGGATCAGAGTCAGCCTGATCTGAGCCTACCTTGCAGCTCATACGCCCCATCCACCCTGACAAAGGCCCGTGAGGCCCAACCTTATCCTCAGAACTGGTCCTGGGAGAGGTTGCCTAGCAGAAAGCTTCCACAGGGCAGGCTCCTGGGGATGGCCTGAGTCTTCCCATCCAGGGGCACCATCTATACTAGCTGGAGGCCAGGGTGGCTCTGCAGAAACACTCACATGTAGCAGAAAGAGCAGTCAGGAGAGGCTATGGAGCCACAGTGGACTCCCAGGCCAAGGTGGGCAGAGGAAGGGCCATACACAGGGGTGGCAAGCAATAGCAGGGGACAGCCTGGGGTGCAAGGAGCAGGTCTGCAGGGACAAGTGAAGGGAAGAGGAGGGAACATGGACGAGGCAAGAAGTAGGCCTGTGGGTGAAAGTCAGAGGTTAGAAGGGGACCTGAGGGCAGAAGGAGTAGGACCTCCCCATGAGGATGGAAGGAGGCATGAAGGATGTCGGAGGCTTGGGATGGTAGGGGGTAGGCCTGCAGGGAAGTTAGTGAGAAGGGAAGGAGACATGTGGGGTGGAAGGAGCAGGCCTGTGGGAAAGAGCTGGGGGCTTCAGTAGGGGAAATAGGGGATGGAAGGAGTAGCCTTCACATGAGGACCCAGTCTCACAAACAGCAGTGAATTCTTACGGTTTTCATGAGCTGTGTCAGGGGTCAGCAAATCTTTTCTCTGAAGGGCCAGAGACCTGGGCCCTACAGTCACAACTCTTCCCTTCGTGGCTGTCTCAGAAAAGCATAAGTGACTGAGCATGACTAGGTTCAATAAAACCTTATTCATGCACACTGAAATTTGAATTTCATGTAATTTTCACACCATGATTTTTTTTTCATTCATTTAAAAACAAAAAATCACTCTTAGATGGCAAGAAATCCCAAGGCAGGTATAAACCAGACTGTTCACTTGAGCTAGAATAGTAAAGTTTTTTAAAATAATAACATGCAGATATAACAACATGCAATACTCAGCTGACCATGGAGATATGCAGGCGCATGCACTGCTGGTAAATGCTGTCAAGCAGCCCAGATTCTTCTAGGAAACTCCTTGGCAGTGTATTGGTGGGAGTTTAAGCTAGAACAGTCATTTCAGGGGAATTTGACAGTGCCCACCAACTTATAAATATGCTATCCTTCCAACCAGCAATGCTATTTTCAAAAAATCCATCCCACAGGAATATGTGCTGTGAGCATAAGAATGTGGCATCATTTGTAAAAGTAGAAAACTGTGATTTTATTAAGGAGTTGAGATGGTATCTGTGAAAGGATGTGTTGGTTATGTGGACCATACTTCTCTGTGTTAAGTGGGTCCACGTCCATTTCCACCTGTATCTACACATTATCCCCCTAGTGATGGGCGTGAGGGTGGGGGCCTCCGCCTGGTCGGAGGAACTGGGACTGTCTTAGCTGGGAGATGGTGGAGCTGGAGCAGCGGAGGGGAGGGGGCCTCACCCGTGGCTGGCTAACCCGGGAGGCGGATTAGAGAACATTCCGCGGATGCCGCTGCCCGGCCTTCCTAGCCTGTCTGACGGCAGCCTTTTGAGGCCTCTGGCTGACCCGGCTCCTGGCTCCTCCTCGGATGGCAGCCAGGAGTTCCCGTCAACAAGCACCTGGCTGGGCCCCACCTCACAATGCGATGCTCCTCTCTGAACGCCTTTGCGGAGGGAACTCTGCCAGGTGATGGGTCGGAGGAGGGAAGAGGAGGAACTTCTTCAGGTCAGGCATGCCGGGACAGCCTGTCTGTGCGGCCCCTAGGGAGAGTAGTCTCTGACAGCTCCGTGAATAGCTGCCCGGTGTCCTGGGTGAGGGCACAGGCCAGCTCAGTGCACAGAACGTTTGCAGCCCTGGCAAGGGCAACAGCCTCTCAAGCCCCTCTGCCAGCCCCAAAGTAGCAGACGTCTTTGCAATGACGCTGTGTTGTGTAATCACTGCTGCTCCGATCCCAATCCCCAGGACTCATGGAGGCTCAATGGAAAACAGGGATGAAAGCACCAGAAAGAAGTCAGCATAGCCAGCCACTGGCCATCAGTATCCCATCATCAGATACCTTTTTGATCACAGATGTCTGCCCCCTGTTTTTCCAAGTTCAGAGGCAGGTGGCTGACCTGCGTGTGCCTGCCCCTGCTGCCCTTGGCTCCCAGGCCTTGGTCACTGGCCTGCGAGGCAGGGCCTCTGCTCTGTGCTGTCTGTTGGAGGTGCTGCAGGAGCCCTTTGAGCAGGGTCCTAGCAGCAGACTGGATTCAGGTTCTGAGCTGGTTGGGGCAGCTCTGGCTTTGCTGGACCCGGAACATGGTTCTCAGTCCTGACTCAGTTCCTGGCTGACCCACACTTAGGGCCTCTGAGCTCTCAGGTCTTCTCAGCAGATCCTCCCATAACCTCTGTGCTCACCTAAAATTCAGGGTTCAGGCCTCCACGGTTCTGCTCACCCATGGCCACCTCACCAATCAAAGGATATTTACGTGGTGTCCCCGCAAGGCAGGTGCAAGGAGGCTCTACCATGCTGGGAGCCTGAGTGGCCTGCTTTTTCCCCCAACTATTACCTCAACTCTAAGTTTGAACCAAACAAAAGCCCTGGTTGCCTCCCAGCAAAGTTCAGAGGTCCCTGCCACCCTCAGGCCTCAGAACTTCCTGCCTCTCCCAAGCTACCCTAGAACTCTCTGCCTCAGGTCAAAAAGTGAAAACAACCCAAGTGTCCATCAGCTGATGGGTGGATAAATAGAAACTGGTATATCCATATGATGGAATATTCAGTTCAGTTCAGCCCATGAGTCGCAGCACACCAGGCCTCCCTGCCCATCACCATCTCCCGGAGTTCACTCAGATCCATGTTCATCGAGTCTGTGATGCCATCCAGTCATCTCATCCTCTGTCGTCTCCTTCTCCTCCTGCCCCCAATCCCTCCCAACATCAGAGTCTTTTCCAATGAGTCAACTCTTCGCATGAGGTGGCCAAAGTACTGGAGTTTCAGCTTCAGCATCATTCCTTCCAAAGAAATCCCAGGGCTGATCTCCTTCAGAATAGACTGGTTGGATCTCCTTGCAGTCCAAGGGACTCTCAAGAGTCTTCTCCAACACCATGGTTCAAAAGCATCAATTCTTCGGCGCTCAGCCTTCTTCACAGTCCAACTCTCACATCCATACATGACCACAGGAAAAACCATAGCCTTGACTAGACGGACCTTAGTCGGCAAAGTAATGTCTCTGCTTTTGAATATACTATCTAGGTTGGTCATAACTATTCTTCCAAGGACTAAGCGTCTTTTAATTTCATGGCTATAACCACCATCTGCAGTGATTTTGGAGCCCCCCAAAATAAAGTCTGACACTGTTTCCACTGTTTCTCCATCTATTTCCCATGAAGTGATGGGACCAGATGCCATGGTCTTAGTTTTCTGAATGTTGAGCTTTAAGCCAACCTTTTCACTCTCCTCTTTCACTTTCATCAAGAGGCTCTTTAGTTCTTCTTCACTTTCTGCCATGATGGAATATTACTCAACCTTAAATAGAGATAAAATTCTGATACATGTTACACTGTTGATAAACCTGAAAACATTATGCTAAATGAAAGAAGCCAGACACAAAAGGGCAAATATCGTATTATCCTGCTTATACGGAGTTCCTAGAAGAGGCAAATTCATAGACATGAAAGCAGAAGAAAGGTCACTAGGGATTGGGAGGAGGAGGAGGGTGATAATAATTTAATGGGCACACAGTTTCTAGTTGGTGTGATGAAAAAGTTTTGGAAATAAATGGTGGTGATGGTTGCACAGCATTATGAATGTACTTAATGCCACTTAATTTTGGCATTTCCTTTTAAATTGTTAAAAATGATTTTAAAAATTCTTTATATTTTACTATAATAAGAAGACATGATAAGAAAATTCACTAAAACATTATTTGTAGTGGTGATATAGTAAAATAAATGTATATCAATCAATAAACTATGGAAAAGCATGCAATTGGACATTAAACATTAAAGAGGAGGGAAAGCTAAAAACATTTGCCATTTCTAATGGCAGCATGCTTTATACCCTAACATTTCATGATATCTGTTATTACTGGCACTGCATTCCTAATAATATTTTTTCTAATTTTATGAGATTAATTTTAATCCCATGAATAGTATGAGCTTTAACTTATGCCTCTTTATGACCTTTAAATATTTTGAAAATTTAAAAGTGAACCTCTTTGCTTACTTTTTTGCTTTCTTATTTTCTGATAATATAGGCATTTTAATTTTTTTTCTAGGTTTTAAATTTTTATTTATTTATTTTAATTGGAGGCTAATTACTTTACAATATTGTAGTGATTTTGCCAAACATCGGCATGAATCAGTCACAGGTGCACATGTGTTCCCCACCCTGAATTCCCCTCCCACCTCCCTCCCTATCCTATCCCCCAGGGTTATCCCAGTGCACCAGCCCTGAGCACCCTGTCTCATGCATCAAACCTGGACTAGTGATCCGCTTCACATATGATAATATACATGTTTCAACGCTGCCCTCTCAAATCATCCAACACTTGCCTTGTCCCACAGAGCCCAAAAGACTGTTCTTTACATCTGTGTCTCTTTTGCTGTCTTGCATAGAGTCGTTACCATCTTTCTAAATTTATATGCCTTTCCATGTCCTGGCTATTATAAACAGTGCTGCAATGAACATTGGGGTACATGTGTCTCTTTCAATTCTGGTTTCCTCAGTGTGCATGCCCAGTAGTGGGATTGCTGGGTTATAAGGCAGTTCTATTTGCAGTTTTTTAAAGAATCTCCACACTGTTCTCCATAGTGGCTGTACTAGTTTGCATTCCCACCAACAGTGTAAGAGCGTTCCCTTTTCTCCACACCCTCTCCAGCATTTATTGCTTGTAGACTTTTGGATCATAGCCATTCTGAATGGTGTGAAATGGTACCATGGATAAGAAAGCTTTGGTACATATACACAATGGAGTATTACTCAGCCATTAAAAAGAATACATTTGACTCAGTTCTAATGAGATGGATGAAACTGGAGCCGATTATACAGAGTGAAGTAAGCCAGAAAGAAAAACACCAATACAGTATACTGACACATATATATGGAATTTAGAAAGATGGTAATGATGACCCTGTATGTGAGACAGCAAAAGAGACACAGATGTATAAAACGGACTTTTGGCCTCTGAGGGAGAGGGAGAGGGTGGGATGATTTGGGAGTATGGCATTGAAACATGTATACTATCGTGTAAGAAACGAAGCACCAGCATATATTCAATACAGTATACAGGATGCTTGGGGCTGGTGCACAGGGATGATCCAGAGAGAAGATATGGGGTGGGAGGTGGGAGGGGGATTCAGGATTGGGAGTTTGTATACACCCGTGGCGGATTCATGTCAATGTATGGCAAAACCAATAAGGTATTGTAAAATAAAATAAAGTAAAAATAAAATTAAAAAAATAAATTTATATGCCTTAGTATACTATATTGGTGTTTTTCTTTCTGACTTACTTCACTCTGTATAATAGGCTACAGTTTCACCCACCTCATTAGAACTGATTCAAATGTATTCTTTTTAATGGATGAGTAATATTCCATTCTGTATATGTACCACAGCTTTCTTATCTATTNCTACGCTGGCCTCAGATAGTGACTTCGGGGGATCAGAGTCAGCCTGATCTGAGCCTACCTTGCAGCTCATACGCCCCATCCACCCTGACAAAGGCCCGTGAGGCCCAACCTTATCCTCAGAACTGGTCCTGGGAGAGGTTGCCTAGCAGAAAGCTTCCACAGGGCAGGCTCCTGGGGATGGCCTGAGTCTTCCCATCCAGGGGCACCATCTATACTAGCTGGAGGCCAGGGTGGCTCTGCAGAAACACTCACATGTAGCAGAAAGAGCAGTCAGGAGAGGCTATGGAGCCACAGTGGACTCCCAGGCCAAGGTGGGCAGAGGAAGGGCCATACACAGGGGTGGCAAGCAATAGCAGGGGACAGCCTGGGGTGCAAGGAGCAGGTCTGCAGGGACAAGTGAAGGGAAGAGGAGGGAACATGGACGAGGCAAGAAGTAGGCCTGTGGGTGAAAGTCAGAGGTTAGAAGGGGACCTGAGGGCAGAAGGAGTAGGACCTCCCCATGAGGATGGAAGGAGGCATGAAGGATGTCGGAGGCTTGGGATGGTAGGGGGTAGGCCTGCAGGGAAGTTAGTGAGAAGGGAAGGAGACATGTGGGGTGGAAGGAGCAGGCCTGTGGGAAAGAGCTGGGGGCTTCAGTAGGGGAAATAGGGGATGGAAGGAGTAGCCTTCACATGAGGACCCAGTCTCACAAACAGCAGTGAATTCTTACGGTTTTCATGAGCTGTGTCAGGGGTCAGCAAATCTTTTCTCTGAAGGGCCAGAGACCTGGGCCCTACAGTCACAACTCTTCCCTTCGTGGCTGTCTCAGAAAAGCATAAGTGACTGAGCATGACTAGGTTCAATAAAACCTTATTCATGCACACTGAAATTTGAATTTCATGTAATTTTCACACCATGATTTTCTTTTCATTCATTTAAAAACAAAAAATCACTCTTAGATGGCAAGAAATCCCAAGGCAGGTATAAACCAGACTGTTCACTTGAGCTAGAATAGTAAAGTTTTTTAAAATAATAACATGCAGATATAACAACATGCAATACTCAGCTGACCATGGAGATATGCAGGCGCATGCACTGCTGGTAAATGCTGTCAAGCAGCCCAGATTCTTCTAGGAAACTCCTTGGCAGTGTATTGGTGGGAGTTTAAGCTAGAACAGTCATTTCAGGGGAATTTGACAGTGCCCACCAACTTATAAATATGCTATCCTTCCAACCAGCAATGCTATTTTCAAAAAATCCATCCCACAGGAATATGTGCTGTGAGCATAAGAATGTGGCATCATTTGTAAAAGTAGAAAACTGTGATTTTATTAAGGAGTTGAGATGGTATCTGTGAAAGGATGTGTTGGTTATGTGGACCATACTTCTCTGTGTTAAGTGGGTCCACGTCCATTTCCACCTGTATCTACACATTATCCCCCTAGTGATGGGCGTGAGGGTGGGGGCCTCCGCCTGGTCGGAGGAACTGGGACTGTCTTAGCTGGGAGATGGTGGAGCTGGAGCAGCGGAGGGGAGGGGGCCTCACCCGTGGCTGGCTAACCCTGGAGGCGGATTAGAGAACATTCCGCGGATGCCGCTGCCCGGCCTTCCTAGCCTGTCTGACGGCAGCCTTTTGAGGCCTCTGGCTGACCCGGCTCCTGGCTCCTCCTCGGATGGCAGCCAGGAGTTCCCGTCAACAAGCACCTGGCTGGGCCCCACCTCACAATGCGATGCTCCTCTCTGAACGCCTTTGCGGAGGGAACTCTGCCAGGTGATGGGTCGGAGGAGGGAAGAGGAGGAACTTCTTCAGGTCAGGCATGCCGGGACAGCCTGTCTGTGCGGCCCCTAGGGAGAGTAGTCTCTGACAGCTCCGTGAATAGCTGCCCGGTGTCCTGGGTGAGGGCACAGGCCAGCTCAGTGCACAGAACGTTTGCAGCCCTGGCAAGGGCAACAGCCTCTCAAGCCCCTCTGCCAGCCCCAAAGTAGCAGACGTCTTTGCAATGACGCTGTGTTGTGTAATCACTGCTGCTCCGATCCCAATCCCCAGGACTCATGGAGGCTCAATGGAAAACAGGGATGAAAGCACCAGAAAGAAGTCAGCATAGCCAGCCACTGGCCATCAGTATCCCATCATCAGATACCTTTTTGATCACAGATGTCTGCCCCCTGTTTTTCCAAGTTCAGAGGCAGGTGGCTGACCTGCGTGTGCCTGCCCCTGCTGCCCTTGGCTCCCAGGCCTTGGTCACTGGCCTGCGAGGCAGGGCCTCTGCTCTGTGCTGTCTGTTGGAGGTGCTGCAGGAGCCCTTTGAGCAGGGTCCTAGCAGCAGACTGGATTCAGGTTCTGAGCTGGTTGGGGCAGCTCTGGCTTTGCTGGACCCGGAACATGGTTCTCAGTCCTGACTCAGTTCCTGGCTGACCCACACTTAGGGCCTCTGAGCTCTCAGGTCTTCTCAGCAGATCCTCCCATAACCTCTGTGCTCACCTAAAATTCAGGGTTCAGGCCTCCACGGTTCTGCTCACCCATGGCCACCTCACCAATCAAAGGATATTTACGTGGTGTCCCCGCAAGGCAGGTGCAAGGAGGCTCTACCATGCTGGGAGCCTGAGTGGCCTGCTTTTTCCCCCAACTATTACCTCAACTCTAAGTTTGAACCAAACAAAAGCCCTGGTTGCCTCCCAGCAAAGTTCAGAGGTCCCTGCCACCCTCAGGCCTCAGAACTTCCTGCCTCTCCCAAGCTACCCTAGAACTCTCTGCCTCAGGTCAAAAAGTGAAAACAACCCAAGTGTCCATCAGCTGATGGGTGGATAAATAGAAACTGGTATATCCATATGATGGAATATTCAGTTCAGTTCAGCCCATGAGTCGCAGCACACCAGGCCTCCCTGCCCATCACCATCTCCCGGAGTTCACTCAGATCCATGTTCATCGAGTCTGTGATGCCATCCAGTCATCTCATCCTCTGTCGTCTCCTTCTCCTCCTGCCCCCAATCCCTCCCAACATCAGAGTCTTTTCCAATGAGTCAACTCTTCGCATGAGGTGGCCAAAGTACTGGAGTTTCAGCTTCAGCATCATTCCTTCCAAAGAAATCCCAGGGCTGATCTCCTTCAGAATAGACTGGTTGGATCTCCTTGCAGTCCAAGGGACTCTCAAGAGTCTTCTCCAACACCATGGTTCAAAAGCATCAATTCTTCGGCGCTCAGCCTTCTTCACAGTCCAACTCTCACATCCATACATGACCACAGGAAAAACCATAGCCTTGACTAGACGGACCTTAGTCGGCAAAGTAATGTCTCTGCTTTTGAATATACTATCTAGGTTGGTCATAACTATTCTTCCAAGGACTAAGCGTCTTTTAATTTCATGGCTATAACCACCATCTGCAGTGATTTTGGAGCCCCCCAAAATAAAGTCTGACACTGTTTCCACTGTTTCTCCATCTATTTCCCATGAAGTGATGGGACCAGATGCCATGGTCTTAGTTTTCTGAATGTTGAGCTTTAAGCCAACCTTTTCACTCTCCTCTTTCACTTTCATCAAGAGGCTCTTTAGTTCTTCTTCACTTTCTGCCATGATGGAATATTACTCAACCTTAAATAGAGATAAAATTCTGATACATGTTACACTGTTGATAAACCTGAAAACATTATGCTAAATGAAAGAAGCCAGACACAAAAGGGCAAATATCGTATTATCCTGCTTATACGGAGTTCCTAGAAGAGGCAAATTCATAGACATGAAAGCAGAAGAAAGGTCACTAGGGATTGGGAGGAGGAGGAGGGTGATAATAATTTAATGGGCACACAGTTTCTAGTTGGTGTGATGAAAAAGTTTTGGAAATAAATGGTGGTGATGGTTGCACAGCATTATGAATGTACTTAATGCCACTTAATTTTGGCATTTCCTTTTAAATTGTTAAAAATGATTTTAAAAATTCTTTATATTTTACTATAATAAGAAGACATGATAAGAAAATTCACTAAAACATTATTTGTAGTGGTGATATAGTAAAATAAATGTATATCAATCAATAAACTATGGAAAAGCATGCAATTGGACATTAAACATTAAAGAGGAGGGAAAGCTAAAAACATTTGCCATTTCTAATGGCAGCATGCTTTATACCCTAACATTTCATGATATCTGTTATTACTGGCACTGCATTCCTAATAATATTTTTTCTAATTTTATGAGATTAATTTTAATCCCATGAATAGTATGAGCTTTAACTTATGCCTCTTTATGACCTTTAAATATTTTGAAAATTTAAAAGTGAACCTCTTTGCTTACTTTTTTGCTTTCTTATTTTCTGATAATATAGGCATTTTAATTTTTTTTCTAGGTTTTAAATTTTTATTTATTTATTTTAATTGGAGGCTAATTACTTTACAATATTGTAGTGATTTTGCCAAACATCGGCATGAATCAGTCACAGGTGCACATGTGTTCCCCACCCTGAATTCCCCTCCCACCTCCCTCCCTATCCTATCCCCCAGGGTTATCCCAGTGCACCAGCCCTGAGCACCCTGTCTCATGCATCAAACCTGGACTAGTGATCCGCTTCACATATGATAATATACATGTTTCAACGCTGCCCTCTCAAATCATCCAACACTTGC
The DNA here is from genome assembly GCA_006410735.1 of Raphicerus campestris. Lineage (NCBI taxonomy): Eukaryota > Metazoa > Chordata > Mammalia > Artiodactyla > Bovidae > Raphicerus > Raphicerus campestris. Next base: position 287,750 of record SJYW01038151.1, read on the forward strand.
CTTGTCCCACAGAGCCCAAAAGACTGTTCTTTACATCTGTGTCTCTTTTGCTGTCTTGCATAGAGTCGTTACCATCTTTCTAAATTTATATGCCTNAACTCTCTGCCTCAGGTCAAAAAGTGAAAACAACCCAAGTGTCCATCAGCTGATGGGTGGATAAATAGAAACTGGTATATCCATATGATGGAATATTCAGTTCAGTTCAGCCCATGAGTCGCAGCACACCAGGCCTCCCTGCCCATCACCATCTCCCGGAGTTCACTCAGATCCATGTTCATCGAGTCTGTGATGCCATCCAGTCATCTCATCCTCTGTCGTCTCCTTCTCCTCCTGCCCCCAATCCCTCCCAACATCAGAGTCTTTTCCAATGAGTCAACTCTTCGCATGAGGTGGCCAAAGTACTGGAGTTTCAGCTTCAGCATCATTCCTTCCAAAGAAATCCCAGGGCTGATCTCCTTCAGAATAGACTGGTTGGATCTCCTTGCAGTCCAAGGGACTCTCAAGAGTCTTCTCCAACACCATGGTTCAAAAGCATCAATTCTTCGGCGCTCAGCCTTCTTCACAGTCCAACTCTCACATCCATACATGACCACAGGAAAAACCATAGCCTTGACTAGACGGACCTTAGTCGGCAAAGTAATGTCTCTGCTTTTGAATATACTATCTAGGTTGGTCATAACTATTCTTCCAAGGACTAAGCGTCTTTTAATTTCATGGCTATAACCACCATCTGCAGTGATTTTGGAGCCCCCCAAAATAAAGTCTGACACTGTTTCCACTGTTTCTCCATCTATTTCCCATGAAGTGATGGGACCAGATGCCATGGTCTTAGTTTTCTGAATGTTGAGCTTTAAGCCAACCTTTTCACTCTCCTCTTTCACTTTCATCAAGAGGCTCTTTAGTTCTTCTTCACTTTCTGCCATGATGGAATATTACTCAACCTTAAATAGAGATAAAATTCTGATACATGTTACACTGTTGATAAACCTGAAAACATTATGCTAAATGAAAGAAGCCAGACACAAAAGGGCAAATATCGTATTATCCTGCTTATACGGAGTTCCTAGAAGAGGCAAATTCATAGACATGAAAGCAGAAGAAAGGTCACTAGGGATTGGGAGGAGGAGGAGGGTGATAATAATTTAATGGGCACACAGTTTCTAGTTGGTGTGATGAAAAAGTTTTGGAAATAAATGGTGGTGATGGTTGCACAGCATTATGAATGTACTTAATGCCACTTAATTTTGGCATTTCCTTTTAAATTGTTAAAAATGATTTTAAAAATTCTTTATATTTTACTATAATAAGAAGACATGATAAGAAAATTCACTAAAACATTATTTGTAGTGGTGATATAGTAAAATAAATGTATATCAATCAATAAACTATGGAAAAGCATGCAATTGGACATTAAACATTAAAGAGGAGGGAAAGCTAAAAACATTTGCCATTTCTAATGGCAGCATGCTTTATACCCTAACATTTCATGATATCTGTTATTACTGGCACTGCATTCCTAATAATATTTTTTCTAATTTTATGAGATTAATTTTAATCCCATGAATAGTATGAGCTTTAACTTATGCCTCTTTATGACCTTTAAATATTTTGAAAATTTAAAAGTGAACCTCTTTGCTTACTTTTTTGCTTTCTTATTTTCTGATAATATAGGCATTTTAATTTTTTTTCTAGGTTTTAAATTTTTATTTATTTATTTTAATTGGAGGCTAATTACTTTACAATATTGTAGTGATTTTGCCAAACATCGGCATGAATCAGTCACAGGTGCACATGTGTTCCCCACCCTGAATTCCCCTCCCACCTCCCTCCCTATCCTATCCCCCAGGGTTATCCCAGTGCACCAGCCCTGAGCACCCTGTCTCATGCATCAAACCTGGACTAGTGATCCGCTTCACATATGATAATATACATGTTTCAACGCTGCCCTCTCAAATCATCCAACACTTGCCTTGTCCCACAGAGCCCAAAAGACTGTTCTTTACATCTGTGTCTCTTTTGCTGTCTTGCATAGAGTCGTTACCATCTTTCTAAATTTATATGCCTTTCCATGTCCTGGCTATTATAAACAGTGCTGCAATGAACATTGGGGTACATGTGTCTCTTTCAATTCTGGTTTCCTCAGTGTGCATGCCCAGTAGTGGGATTGCTGGGTTATAAGGCAGTTCTATTTGCAGTTTTTTAAAGAATCTCCACACTGTTCTCCATAGTGGCTGTACTAGTTTGCATTCCCACCAACAGTGTAAGAGCGTTCCCTTTTCTCCACACCCTCTCCAGCATTTATTGCTTGTAGACTTTTGGATCATAGCCATTCTGAATGGTGTGAAATGGTACCATGGATAAGAAAGCTTTGGTACATATACACAATGGAGTATTACTCAGCCATTAAAAAGAATACATTTGACTCAGTTCTAATGAGATGGATGAAACTGGAGCCGATTATACAGAGTGAAGTAAGCCAGAAAGAAAAACACCAATACAGTATACTGACACATATATATGGAATTTAGAAAGATGGTAATGATGACCCTGTATGTGAGACAGCAAAAGAGACACAGATGTATAAAACGGACTTTTGGCCTCTGAGGGAGAGGGAGAGGGTGGGATGATTTGGGAGTATGGCATTGAAACATGTATACTATCGTGTAAGAAACGAAGCACCAGCATATATTCAATACAGTATACAGGATGCTTGGGGCTGGTGCACAGGGATGATCCAGAGAGAAGATATGGGGTGGGAGGTGGGAGGGGGATTCAGGATTGGGAGTTTGTATACACCCGTGGCGGATTCATGTCAATGTATGGCAAAACCAATAAGGTATTGTAAAATAAAATAAAGTAAAAATAAAATTAAAAAAATAAATTTATATGCCTTAGTATACTATATTGGTGTTTTTCTTTCTGACTTACTTCACTCTGTATAATAGGCTACAGTTTCACCCACCTCATTAGAACTGATTCAAATGTATTCTTTTTAATGGATGAGTAATATTCCATTCTGTATATGTACCACAGCTTTCTTATCTATTCATCTGCCAATGGACATCCAGGTTGCTTCCATGTCCTGGCTATTGTAAACAGTGCTGCAATGAACATTGGGGTACACGTGTCTCTTTCAGTTCTGGTTTCCTTGGTGTGTATGCCCAGCAGTGGGATTGCTGGGTCATAAGGCAGTTCTATTTCCAGGTTTTTAAGGAATCTCCACACTGTTCTCCATAGTGGCTGTACTAGTTTGCATTCCCACCAGCAGTGTAAGAGGGTTCCCTTTTCTCCACACCCTCTCCAGCATTTATTGCTTGTAGACTTTTGGATCTCAGCCATTCTGACTGGTGTGAAATGGTACCTCATTGTGGTCTTGATTTGCATTTCTCTGATAATGAGTGATGTTGAGCATCTTTTCA
>SJYW01038151.1:330950-344021 GCA_006410735.1 Raphicerus campestris
GGGAGGTGGGAGGCGGGGTCAGGATGGGGAACACATGTACACTCATGGCTGATTCATGTCAATGTATTGCAAAAACCACTACAATATTGTATTTAGCCTCCAATTAAAATAAATTAATTAAAAAAAGAAAAGACTATTAATGAGCACCAACATCAAACTCACATAGCTATTGAATTACTGGGCAAGGATTATAAAGCAGCCATTATAAAAGTTCTCCACTGAACAATTATGAACACACTTGAAACATATTCAAGAATAAGAAACATTGAAAAAATAGAAATTTCTGGCAGTATATATAAAGACAAGGGATTAATGTCAAGAAATAGAGTGTACAGAGATTTCCCAATACCTCCTATGCTGATATATGCATTGGCTCCCCATTAACAACCTCTGTACCTTCTGTCTACTTTTTCTGTGAACCTAAAACTGCTATAAAAAATAAAATCTATGTTAAAAAAAAAGAAATATAAGAAACAGAGCAGAGGTTGGCAAGCTACCTACTTCTGTACTTCTGAACTAATGTACATTTGTACATTTTTAACTCAGAACAGTTTATACATTTTTATTGCTTGGGGTTAAAACAAGAAAAATATTTTATAAGATGCAAAAATTAAATAAAATTCCAATTTCAGTGTCTGTAAATACAGTTTGTTGGAACAGAGTCCTGTTCATGTGTGTATGTATTGTCACAACAACAGAGTTCTGAAGTTTCCGGAGAGGGGGCTTAAGTACTATAGTGCATTTTTTCCAACCCTTTTCCCCCCAACATCTGTATAACTTGCTTTATTCAACGGTACATTTGCAAATATGATCAAGAAGAGGTGTGAAAAGTGCTTGTACATTTCTGAAATGCTGCAGCTGAGACGTGACCAAATCTAAGCTTGCTGGCTGGATGTTGGGAGACTCAGGAGGAAACTATTCCCATTGCATCAACCAACAGCCAGGCAGCTAAGTAGGGAGAGAGACCACCAGCATCCAGGGAGCAAGACCACCCAGAGTCTAACTGAGCACCCTCCAGGGAGTGAAACCACAGAGAGCCAGCCATGGTGGGGATGGGGGAGGTGGGGTGTGGAGGGGGGACCACTGAGAGCTGGCTCCTGGCTGAGGAGCGAGACAGCTGGTGTTGGTGCTGTGACGCCTTCGTACTACCGTGTGCCTGGGCACTGTCGCGTGTTTATGGCGTCACGGGTTGTGCGCTCCAGCCCTGACCTCCTTGAGACACGCCCACATGGCCGCCGCACTNCCACTGAGAGCTGGCTCCTGGCTGAGGAGCGAGACAGCTGGTGTTGGTGCTGTGACGCCTTCGTACTACCGTGTGCCTGGGCACTGTCGCGTGTTTATGGCGTCACGGGTTGTGCGCTCCAGCCCTGACCTCCTTGAGACACGCCCACATGGCCGCCGCACTGACTGGCTCTCACACTGGGCCTGGAGAGTCCCGGCCCACGACCCTGAGCCTCCTCCTGCTCCTGTGTCTCCTGCCTCCCACCCAGGTTGCAGCCACAGCCCACAGGCACCCTGCCAATGAGGAGGTTGCCTTTAGCCATGATGTGGGTAGGACCCCTCCAAGCCCAGGTTGGCGGTGGTTCTGGCGGTGAATCCTGGGCTTCCGACTCCCCAGGGTGGAGACCCAGCCTTGCGCAGTCCTTTCCTTTTCCCACGCCTCCCACTCTCCCTCCCTTCACTTTGCACGTGGCCAGGCCCACCCTGGTGCCGCTGCTACTCACACCCTTTGTCATGCTTCCTTCAGCCTGTGGTCAGCGTCTTGTGCAAGGGAAGATACTGGGAGGCGCGGATGCCCTTGACAGAAAGTGGCCGTGGCAGGCCAGTGTGCACTACGCAGGTTTCCACATCTGTGGTGGGTCCATCGTTGATGAGTACTGGATCCTGTCGGCTGCCCACTGCTTTGACAGGTGAGTGGGCGGTGATGGATACCCTTCCCATGAAGGCCTAGGGCTGCAGGATGAACCACATGGACCACATAGGACTGGGACTTCTCCAAGTTGGGGAGAGAGTGGGACCCAGCACACAGCTCCATTCTCTACAGCTTCTTGCACAGGACTGAGGACTCCTTTAGGGCCATCAGCTCTTCCAGATAGGTGTGGAACAAAATAATAGGATGAGAGGTGAGATGAGGAGTCATGTCTTAGGATGATAAGATGAGAGATGATGAAAGAATTATCCTCATTGGCAGCTCACTGTACATCTGACAAGCTCACCATCCAGCAGATACTGGTGAGTCCTTGAATCCTCCATGTACTCAGGTCAGGACTTCTTTGGGAGCAATTCTGCCAGTCAGGTCCCTACTGTGCTGGAACAGCTCACTTCCCACATTCTGGCTGAGAGCTTGGATACCCAGGCCCCCATGTTCCAGGACTCCTTGGGCCTGTGAGCTCATGGAAGCTTCTCTTCCCATGTGTCAGGTGCTTGAACCACTGTACCTTTGTTCTCTGTCTCTACAGGAATAAGAACATTGAGGCATTTGATATGTATGTGGGTCTTGTGGACCTCAAGGTTGCAGGCAGTCACACACAGTGGTTTGAGGTGAATAGGGTGATCATACACCCCACATATGAATTGTATCACCCTATTGGAGGCGACATCGCTCTGGTGCAGCTGAAAACCCGCATTGTTTTTTCCGACTCTGTGCTTCCCATCTGTATTGCACCCCCAGACTTGACTCTTTCAAACCTTTCTTGCTGGGCTACAGGATGGGGATACATCTCCCGACAAGGTAAGAAACAAAGTGCAGGGTGGATGCCTTTATTGGAGCTTGTGGAAGGGATGATGGCTTTATGACATTACCAGAGAGAACATGTTCTGTCCATTAAGGGGCTGCAAGTATCTGAGGACTGGAATCTTTATACATCAATCAGTATATGTTTCTCTGTCAATGTGGAATCGTGCTTTATTCCTGGCTGGCTTTGTTGTATACAGAGAAGTAGTTACATCTACTTTGAGTGTGAAACTAATATTTGTATACTAAGAGCACGTATTTCCAGCATAGTTGTTCTTAAACTTTTCAATTTATAATCTTTTTTAACCTATGAAAAAACATATTAGTTATTCTAGTTATCTATAAAGACCTTGTACTTTCTAAGTTTAAATCTTTGTATTTTAGGNGTGAAACTAATATTTGTATACTAAGAGCACATATTTCCAGCATAGTTGTTCTTAAACTTTTCAATTTATAATCTTTTTTAACCTATGAAAAAACATATTAGTTATTCTAGTTATCTATAAAGACCTTGTACTTTCTAAGTTTAAATCTTTGTATTTTAGGATTTCTATGGTTATATAAAAGATTATTTTTATTTATTTTTTAATTTTTATTTTTTAATATAAATTCATTTATTTTAATTGGAGGTTAATTACTTTACAATATTGTATTGGTTTTACCATACATCAACATGAATCTGCCACAGTTATACCTGTGTTCCCCATCCTGAACCCCCCTCCCTCCTCCCTCTGGGTCATCTCAGTGCACAAGCCCCAAGCATCCAGTATCATGCATTGAACCTGGACTGATTCGTTTCATATATGATATACATGTTTCAATGCCATTCTCCCAAATCATCCCACCCTCTCCCTCTCGCTCTCCCACAGAGTCTAAAAGACTTTTCTATACATCTGTGTCTCTTTTGCTGTCTTGCATACAGGGTTATTATTACCATCTCTCTAAATTCCATATATATGCGTTAGTATACTGTATTGGTGTTTCTCTTTCTGGCTTACTTCACCTTGTATAATCAGCTCCAGTTTCATCCACCTCATTAGAACTGCTTCAAATGTATTCTTTTTAATGGCTGAGTAATAACTCCATTGTGTATATGTACCACAGCTTTCTTATCCATTCATCTGCTGATGGACATCTAGGTTGCTTCCATGTCCTGGCTATTATAAACAGTGCCACGATGATTGCATTTACTAATCAGAGATAGCTGTTGATTTCTGTGTATTGATAATATTTCTACCCACCATATAGGACTAATTTTTAATAGTTTGTCAGTTGATTATTTAATTGTTCTAGATTTTTAAATATATTTTCTTCAGATAAAGCTTGTTTCATCACTTCCTTTTCTATATCTTATCCTTAATTAATTTTTCTTATCTTATTGCAATGACTAGAACCTCTAGTAGAAATGTTGCTAGGTCTCTTTTTCTTGTTTTTTTTTTTTTTTTTAAATTTTAATTGAAATGCTTCTAATAGCTTACTATTGCATCTGTGACTTGATTTGGAGATTTCAAATTGATATCTTATATCAGTTTATGAAAGTTTAACATCTGCTTTACTTAATTAAAAAAACTCTTATTGAAGTTAAACTGATATAAATTCAAATTAGAATGTTAAAACTTGAGAATGTTAAATGTAATCCCATGGTAAACATGAAAGGAAATTAAGAGGGAATTTAAATATTTGGCTACAAAAAATCAACTAAATGCAAAGAAGACAAGAATGCAAGAAAATGAGGCAAGGGGGAAGCTATAAGGCATGTAGAAAGTAAGTAGTAAAATGACAGAAGTAAGTTGCTCCTTACCAATAATTACTTTGAATGTAAATGGTTAAACTCTCAAATCGAAAGATAGAAACTGGAATTAGGGAGATAAAGCCAAGATGGCAGAGTACACTTCCTCTCACTGGAACACATAAATTACAGTCATTGATAAAACAAATATTGATGAGAAAGACTGGAATCCACCAGAGAAGATTTTCTACAACTAAAGATGGGAACCATAAAGAGATGGGTAGGAAAGGCAAAATCATAGTATAGTCAAGACCTATACGTTTGGGTGGATGACACAAAAATAGGATAATTACAAATATGGAGCTTCTCCCCAAGGAATAAAGGGTCTGAACCTCACATTCAGCTCCCCAGTCCTGGGGTCCTATACCAGGAATATTTGGTTTTGGAGGCCAACAGGCCTTACTTTTGGGACACCCAGAAAGCTGTGAGAAATAAAGACTCCACTCTTCAAAGGCACTTATAAAATCTCACATGCTCCAGGACCTAGAGCAGAGTAGTAATTTGAAAAGAGCCTGGGTCAGATCCACCTGCTTATCTTGGAGAGTCTCCCCAAGAGGTAGGAAGCAACTGGAGCTCATCCTGCAGACATAGACACCGGTGGCACCATTTAGAGAGGGCTTCCCTGGTGGCTCAGATGGTAAAGTGTCTGCCTACAATGCGGGAGACATGGGTTCGATCCCTAGTTTGGGAAGATCTCCTGGAGAAGGAAATGGCAACCCACTCTGGTACTCTTGCCTGGAAAATCCCATGGATGGAGGAGCCTGGTAGGCTACAGTCCATGGGGTTGCAAAGAGTCGGACATGATCATTTAGGAGAGCTCATTCTATCGCATGGACACTGGTGTTGACAAGCACTATTTTAAAATCCTTTATCTAGTTTATTGGGCTTCCCTAGTGTAAAGGACAGAGAAGGCAATGGCACCCCACTCCAGTACTCTTGCCTGGAAAATCCCATGGATGGAGGAGCCTGGTAGGCTGCAGTCCATGGGGTTGCTAAGAGTCGGACACAACTGTGTGACTTCACTCACTTTTCACTTTTATGCATTGGAGAAGGAAATGGCAACCCACTCCAGTGTTCTTGCCTGGAGAATTCCAGGGACGGGGGAGCCTGGTGGGCTGCCATCTATGGGGTCGCACAGAGTTGGACATGACTGAAGTGACTTAGGCGCATCAGCCGCAGTGTAAAGGATCTGCCTGCAATGCAGGAGACCCAGGTTCAATCCCTGGGTCAAGAAGATCCCCTGGGGAAGGGAATGATTACCCACTAAAGTACTCTTGCCTGGAGAATTCCATGGACAGAGTAGCCTGATGGGCTACAGTCCGTGGGATTGCAAAGAGTCGGACATGACTCAGTTCACCACTGACCCACCTGGGAAGCCCACATTACATCCCTAGTACTTATTTATCTTGTAACTGCTGGACATTTATAACCTTTGACTGCCTTCAACCAATTCCATCCTGCCACTGGTAATCACAAAACTAATCTCTTTTTCTATGAGTTTGTCTTTGAAGTCTAATTGATATGTGAGTTCCAGTTATACGACATAGTGATTGGGTATTTCTCTACAGCTCAAAATTATCACCATAATAAGTCTAATTACAACATGTCACCATACAAATATATTACATAAATTTTTATTTTATTCCAAACACTGTACATTTCATACCTGTGACTCATTTATTTTACAACTGGAAGTTTGTACCTCTTAATCTTCCTTACCCATTTCTTTCCTTACCCAACCCCTCACCTCTGGCAACCACCTGTTTTTTCTCTATATCTATAACTCTGTTCTGTTTGTTCATTTGTTTTCTTTAGATTCCACACATAAGTGAAATCATACAATATTTGGGCTTCCTTGGTGGCTCAGATGATAAAGAATCTGCCTGCAATGCGGGAGACCTGAGTTTAGTCACTGAGTTGGGAAAATTCCCTGAAGAAGGAAATGGTACCCCACTCCAGTATTCTCGCCTGGAGAATTCCATGGACAGAAGAGCCTGGTGGGCTACAGTCCATGGAGTTGCAAAGAGTCAGACATGACTAAGCGACTGACCCCCGCCCACACACACACACAATATTTGTCTTTTTCTGTCTGACTTATTTCATTTAGCACAATATCCTCTAGCTCCACCCATGTTGTTGCCAGTGGTTAGATTGCATTCTTCTTTGTGGCTGGTTAATATTCCATTGTATATACGTACCACATCCTCTTCAGCCACTCATCTATTAACAGGCACTGAGGTTAGTTTAGATCTGAAGTGAGTCTTTTGTAGGCAACATATATATGGGTCTTATATTTGCATCCATTTTATGTCATTTGATTGGAGAATTTAGTTCATTTATATCTAAAGTACGTATTAACTACTGCTGTTTTGTTCATTGGTTTGGGATTGCTTTTATAGCTCTTTTTTGTTCCTTTCTTCGTCCTTTGTTCTATTTCCTCATGATTTGAAGACTATATGTAGCATTTTGCTTGTATTCCTTTCTTTTTCTGTGTATATATCTATCTATTATAGATTTTCTTTGTGGTTACCATGAGGTTTATATAATTCTTCTATAATGCCCATGATTATTTACATTGCTGATCTTTTATTTTCAAATGTATTTTAACAACACTGCATATTTACTCCCCTTTCTTCAAGATTATTGTTTTTATATATTTACTTCTTTTTGATCGTGTATTTCTTAACTACTTACTGTGGATATAGTTTTGGCATTTTGTCTTTTAACCTTTTTATTGGCTTTGCATGTGTTTGATTTACTATCTTCACTATCTATTTGCTTTTACCAATGAGCTTCTTCCTTTCATAATTCTCATGTTCTAGTTGTAGCTTTTTTTCACTTAGAGAAGTCCCTTTAATGTTTCTTGTAAAGTTGGTTTGGTGGTGCTGAACTCTTTTTTTTTTTTTCTCTCATTTGTAAAACTTTCAATCTCTCCATCAAATCTGAATGAAAACTTTGCTAGGTAGATTATTCTTGGTTGTAGGTTTTTCCCTTTCATCCCTTTAAGTTAGTCATGCCATTCCCTTCTGGCCTGCAGAGTTTCTGCTGAAAAGTCGACTGATAACCTTATGGGAGTTCCATGTATGTAACTTGTTGCTTTTCCCTTGCTGCTTTCAATATTCTTTGTCTTTAATTTTTGCCATTTTAATCACAGTGTGTCTTGGTGTGGTCCTTTTTGGTTGATCCTGTGTGCGCCAACTCGCTGTGCCCCCTGGACTTGATGTCTGTTTCCTTTCCCAGGTTAGGAAATTTTTCAGTGATTATACCTTCAGATATGTTCTCTGCTCACTTTTCTGTCTCTTCTCATTGTGGGTTCCCTGTCATGCTGGTGCGTTTAATCTTGTCCCAGGGATCTCTAAGGCTATCCTCAGTTCTTTTCACTCTTTTTTATTCTGTTCTTCAGCAGTTATTTCCACCATTTTACCTTCCAGCTCACTGATCCATTCTTCTGCTTCAGATATTCTGCTATTGATTCCTTCTAGAGTGTTTTTAATTTCAGTAATTATGTTGTTTGTATGTTTATTCTTTAATTCTTCTAGGTCTTTGTTAATTGATTCTTACATTTTCTCCATTCTATTTTCAAGGTTTTTGATCATCTTTACTATCATTATTCTGAATTCTTTTAGAGGGGAGGAGAGGGTGAGATATATGGAGAGAGTAACATGGAAACTTACATTCAGTTCAGTTCAGTCTCTCAGTCACGTCCAACTCTTTGCGACTCCATGAATCGCAGCACACCAGGCCTCCCTGTCCACCACCAACTCCCAGAGTTCACCCAAACCCATGTCCATTGTGTCGGTGATGCAATCCAACCATCTCATTCTCTGTCATCCCCTTCTCCTCCCACCTTCAATCTTTNGTTGCTTCCATGTCCTGGCTATTATAAACAGTGCCACGATGATTGCATTTACTAATCAGAGATAGCTGTTGATTTCTGTGTATTGATAATATTTCTACCCACCATATAGGACTAATTTTTAATAGTTTGTCAGTTGATTATTTAATTGTTCTAGATTTTTAAATATATTTTCTTCAGATAAAGCTTGTTTCATCACTTCCTTTTCTATATCTTATCCTTAATTAATTTTTCTTATCTTATTGCAATGACTAGAACCTCTAGTAGAAATGTTGCTAGGTCTCTTTTTCTTGTTTTTTTTTTTTTAATTTTAATTGAAATGCTAATAGCTTACTATTGCATCTGTGACTTGATTTGGAGATTTCAAATTGATATCTTATATCAGTTTATGAAAGTTTAACATCTGCTTTACTTAATTAAAAAAACTCTTATTGAAGTTAAACTGATATAAATTCAAATTAGAATGTTAAAACTTGAGAATGTTAAATGTAATCCCATGGTAAACATGAAAGGAAATTAAGAGGGAATTTAAATATTTGGCTACAAAAAATCAACTAAATGCAAAGAAGACAAGAATGCAAGAAAATGAGGCAAGGGGGAAGCTATAAGGCATGTAGAAAGTAAGTAGTAAAATGACAGAAGTAAGTTGCTCCTTACCAATAATTACTTTGAATGTAAATGGTTAAACTCTCAAATCGAAAGATAGAAACTGGAATTAGGGAGATAAAGCCAAGATGGCAGAGTACACTTCCTCTCACTGGAACACATAAATTACAGTCATTGATAAAACAAATATTGATGAGAAAGACTGGAATCCACCAGAGAAGATTTTCTACAACTAAAGATGGGAACCATAAAGAGATGGGTAGGAAAGGCAAAATCATAGTATAGTCAAGACCTATACGTTTGGGTGGATGACACAAAAATAGGATAATTACAAATATGGAGCTTCTCCCCAAGGAATAAAGGGTCTGAACCTCACATTCAGCTCCCCAGTCCTGGGGTCCTATACTAGGAATATTTGGTTTTGGAGGCCAACAGGCCTTACTTTTGGGACACCCAGAAAGCTGTGAGAAATAAAGACTCCACTCTTCAAAGGCACTTATAAAATCTCACATGCTCCAGGACCTAGAGCAGAGTAGTAATTTGAAAAGAGCCTGGGTCAGATCCACCTGCTTATCTTGGAGAGTCTCCCCAAGAGGTAGGAAGCAACTGGAGCTCATCCTGCAGACATAGACACCGGTGGCACCATTTAGAGAGGGCTTCCCTGGTGGCTCAGATGGTAAAGTGTCTGCCTACAATGCGGGAGACATGGGTTCGATCCCTAGTTTGGGAAGATCTCCTGGAGAAGGAAATGGCAACCCACTCTGGTACTCTTGCCTGGAAAATCCCATGGATGGAGGAGCCTGGTAGGCTACAGTCCATGGGGTTGCAAAGAGTCGGACATGATCATTTAGGAGAGCTCATTCTATCGCATGGACACTGGTGTTGACAAGCACTATTTTAAAATCCTTTATCTAGTTTATTGGGCTTCCCTAGTGTAAAGGACAGAGAAGGCAATGGCACCCCACTCCAGTACTCTTGCCTGGAAAATCCCATGGATGGAGGAGCCTGGTAGGCTGCAGTCCATGGGGTTGCTAAGAGTCGGACACAACTGTGTGACTTCACTCACTTTTCACTTTTATGCATTGGAGAAGGAAATGGCAACCCACTCCAGTGTTCTTGCCTGGAGAATTCCAGGGACGGGGGAGCCTGGTGGGCTGCCATCTATGGGGTCGCACAGAGTTGGACATGACTGAAGTGACTTAGGCGCATCAGCTGCAGTGTAAAGGATCTGCCTGCAATGCAGGAGACCCAGGTTCAATCCCTGGGTCAAGAAGATCCCCTGGGGAAGGGAATGATTACCCACTAAAGTACTCTTGCCTGGAGAATTCCATGGACAGAGTAGCCTGATGGGCTACAGTCTGTGGGATTGCAAAGAGTCGGACATGACTCAGTTCACCACTGACCCACCTGGGAAGCCCACATTACATCCCTAGTACTTATTTATCTTGTAACTGCTGGACATTTATAACCTTTGACTGCCTTCAACCAATTCCATCCTGCCACTGGTAATCACAAAACTAATCTCTTTTTCTATGAGTTTGTCTTTGAAGTCTAATTGATATGTGAGTTCCAGTTATACGACATAGTGATTGGGTATTTCTCTACAGCTCAAAATTATCACCATAATAAGTCTAATTACAACATGTCACCATACAAATATATTACATAAATTTTTATTTTATTCCAAACACTGTACATTTCATACCTGTGACTCATTTATTTTACAACTGGAAGTTTGTACCTCTTAATCTTCCTTACCCATTTCTTTCCTTACCCAACCCCTCACCTCTGGCAACCACCTGTTTTTTCTCTATATCTATAACTCTGTTCTGTTTGTTCATTTGTTTTCTTTAGATTCCACACATAAGTGAAATCATACAATATTTGGGCTTCCTTGGTGGCTCAGATGATAAAGAATCTGCCTGCAATGTGGGAGACCTGAGTTTAGTCACTGGGTTGGGAAAATTCCCTGGAGAAGGAAATGGTACCCCACTCCAGTATTCTCGCCTGGAGAATTCCATGGACAGAGGAGCCTGGTGGGCTACAGTCCATGGAGTTGCAAAGAGTCAGACATGACTAAGCGACTGNGAGTTGGGAAAATTCCCTGAAGAAGGAAATGGTACCCCACTCCAGTATTCTCGCCTGGAGAATTCCATGGACAGAAGAGCCTGGTGGGCTACAGTCCATGGAGTTGCAAAGAGTCAGACATGACTAAGCGACTGACCCCCGCCCACACACACACACAATATTTGTCTTTTTCTGTCTGACTTATTTCATTTAGCACAATATCCTCTAGCTCCACCCATGTTGTTGCCAGTGGTTAGATTGCATTCTTCTTTGTGGCTGGTTAATATTCCATTGTATATACGTACCACATCCTCTTCAGCCACTCATCTATTAACAGGCACTGAGGTTAGTTTAGATCTGAAGTGAGTCTTTTGTAGGCAACATATATATGGGTCTTATATTTGCATCCATTTTATGTCATTTGATTGGAGAATTTAGTTCATTTATATCTAAAGTACGTATTAACTACTGCTGTTTTGTTCATTGGTTTGGGATTGCTTTTATAGCTCTTTTTTGTTCCTTTCTTCGTCCTTTGTTCTATTTCCTCATGATTTGAAGACTATATGTAGCATTTTGCTTGTATTCCTTTCTTTTTCTGTGTATATATCTATCTATTATAGATTTTCTTTGTGGTTACCATGAGGTTTATATAATTCTTCTATAATACCCATGATTATTTACATTGCTGATCTTTTATTTTCAAATGTATTTTAACAACACTGCATATTTACTCCCCTTTCTTCAAGATTATTGTTTTTATATATTTACTTCTTTTTGATCGTGTATTTCTTAACTACTTACTGTGGATATAGTTTTGGCATTTTGTCTTTTAACCTTTTTATTGGCTTTGCATGTGTTTGATTTACTATCTTCACTATCTATTTGCTTTTACCAATGAGCTTCTTCCTTTCATAATTCTCATGTTCTAGTTGTAGCTTTTTTTCACTTAGAGAAGTCCCTTTAATGTTTCTTGTAAAGTTGGTTTGGTGGTGCTGAACTCTTTTTTTTTTTCTCTCTCATTTGTAAAACTTTCAATCTCTCCATCAAATCTGAATGAAAACTTTGCTAGGTAGATTATTCTTGGTTGTAGGTTTTTCCCTTTCATCCCTTTAAGTTAGTCATGCCATTCCCTTCTGGCCTGCAGAGTTTCTGCTGAAAAGTCGACTGATAACCTTATGGGAGTTCCATGTATGTAACTTGTTGCTTTTCCCTTGCTGCTTTCAATATTCTTTGTCTTTAATTTTTGCCATTTTAATCACAGTGTGTCTTGGTGTGGTCCTTTTTGGTTGATCCTGTGTGGGCCAACTCGCTGTGCCCCCTGGACTTGATGTCTGTTTCCTTTCCCAGGTTAGGAAATTTTTCAGTGATTATACCTTCAAATATGTTCTCTGCTCACTTTTCTGTCTCTTCTCATTGTGGGTTCCCTGTCATGCTGGTGCGTTTAATCTTGTCCCAGGGATCTCTAAGGCTATCCTCAGTTCTTTTCACTCTTTTTTATTCTGTTCTTCAGCAGTTATTTCCACCATTTTACCTTCCAGCTCACTGATCCATTCTTCTGCTTCAGATATTCTGCTATTGATTCCTTCTAGAGTGTTTTTAATTTCAGTAATTATGTTGTTTGTATGTTTATTCTTTAATTCTTCTAGGTCTTTGTTAATTGATTCTTACATTTTCTCCATTCTATTTTCAAGGTTTTTGATCATCTTTACTATCATTATTCTGAATTCTTTTAGAGGGGAGGAGAGGGTGAGATATATGGAGAGAGTAACATGGAAACTTACATTCAGTTCAGTTCAGTCTCTCAGTCACGTCCAACTCTTTGCGACCCCATGAATCGCAGCACACCAGGCCTCCCTGTCCACCACCAACTCCCAAAGTTCACCCAAACCCATGTCCATTGTGTCGGTGATGCAATCCAACCATCTCATTTTCTGTCATCCCCTTCTCCTCCCACCTTCAATCTTTCCCAGAATCAGGGTCTTTTCCAATGAGTCAACTCTTCGCATGAGGTGGCCAAAG
>SJYW01038151.1:351612-364728 GCA_006410735.1 Raphicerus campestris
TTAGAATGGACTGGTTGGATCTCCTTGCAGTCCAAGGGACTCTCAAGAGTCTTCTCCAACACCACAGTTCAAAAGCATCAATTCTTTGGCACTCAGATTTCGTCACCATCCAACTCTCACATATGTAAAATAAATAGTCAATGGAAATTTGCTGTATGTCCCAGGGAACTCAAGAGAGATGGGATGGGGAGGGAGATGGGGGGGGGAGGTTCAAGAGGAAGGGAACATATATATACCTATGGCTGATTCATGTTGATGTTTGACAGAAAACAACAAAATTCTGTAGAGCAATTATCCTTCAATTAAAAAATAAATTTAAAAAAATTTTAAAAAGCATCAATTCTTTGGTGCTCAGCTTTCTTTATGGTCCAACTCTCACATCCATACATACTGGAAAAGCCATAGTTTTGACTATATGGACCTTTGCCAGCAAGTAATGTCTCTGCTTTTTAGTATACTGTCGAGGTTTGTCATAGCTTTTCTTCCAAGAAGCAACTGTCTTTTAATTTCATGGCTGCAGTCACTATCTGTAATGATTTGGAGCCCAAGAAAATAAAGTCTATCACTATTTCCATTGTTTCCTCATCTATTTGTCATGAAATGATGGGACCAGATGCCATGATCTTCATTTTTTGAATGTTGAGTTTTAAGCCAAATTTTTCACTCTTCTCTTTTACTTTCATTAAGAGGCTCTTTAGTTCCTCTTGGTTTTCTGCAGGGATGGTGTCATCTTAAACCATCTTTATCTATATATTTTCTTTTTTCTGTTCTGTTCAGCTTCATTGATGGTCTTTATTAACATGATCTTGTGGACGATAGCCATTCTGATAGGTGTGAGGTGGTATTTCACTGTGGTTTTGCTTTGCATTTCTCTGATGATTAGCTATGTTGAGCATGTTTTCATGTGCCTGTTGGCCATTTGCGTGTCTCTTCAGGGAAAATGTCAGTTCAGGTCTTCTGTCCATTCTGAAATTGAACTTAGATAGATAGGAGAAATACATATAGATAGATATAGATATAAATATAGAGAGAGTTGCATAAGCTACTATATATTTTGGATATTAACACTCATAGGACATATTACTTGCAAATATTTTCTCTCATTCAATAGGATGTCTTTTCATTTTGTAACTTTCTTAGTGGTATCCTTTACCGTCCTAAAACTTTTGAGTTTAACTAGATTTCATTTGGTTATTTTTTATTTTCCTTTCTTTCCTAAAGAGACAAGCCCAAAACACTATTGCTATAATTCATGTCAAAGAGTGTTCTGCGTATATTCCTTTTTAGGAGTTTTGTAGTTTCAGGTCTTACATTTAAGTCTTTAATCTATTTATAGTTTATTTTCATATGTGGTATGAGAAAATGTTTTAATTATTTTACATGCAGATATTCCAATTTCCCAGCACCATTTATTGAAGATGGCCTTTTCCCCATTGTATATTTTTCTTTTTTTGTTGTAGATTGATTGACCATAAGTGTGTGGATTTATTTCTGGGTCCTCTATTGTTTTTCATTGATCTATGTGTCTGTTTTATGTGCCAGTACCACACTGTTTGAGTACTGAAACTTTGTAGTATAGTCTGAAGTCAGCTACCATGATTCTTAGAACTTTGTTCCCTTTTCTCAACATTACCTTGGCTCTGTGTGTGTGTGTGTGTGTGTGTGTGTGACTCCATATAAATTTTAGGATTATTTGTTCTATTTCTGTGAAAAATATCATGGGTATTTTGGTGAGGGTTGCATTAAATCTGTAATGACTTTGGGTAGTATGGCCATGTTGTGCCATGCTTAGTCACTCAGTTGTGTCCATATCTTTGCAACCCCATGGACTGCAGCCCTCCAGGATCCTCTGTCCACAGGAATTCTCCAGGCAAGAATACTGCAGTGCATTCCATGCCCTCCTCCAGCGGATTGTCCCAATCCAGGGATCGAACCCAGGTCTTCTGCACTGCAGGCAGATTCTTTACTGCTGAGCCATACACACACACACACACACACACACACACACACACACACATATTTGCTGTTGTTCAGTCACTAAGTCATGTCTGACTCTTTGCAACCTCATGGACAACAGCATGCCAGGCTCCTCTGTCCTTCACTATCTCCCAGAGTTTGCTCAGATTCATGTCTTGAGTCAGTGATACTATCTAACCATCTCATCCTCTGCTGCCTCCTTCTCCTTTAGCCTTCAATCTTTTCCAGTAAGTTGGCTCCTTGCATCAGGTGGCCAAAGTATTGGAGCTAAAGCTTCAGTGAATATTCAGGGTTTATTTCCTTTAGGATTGACTGGTTTGATCCCCTTGTAGTCCAAGGGACTCTCAAGAGTCTTCTCCAGCACCACAGTTCAAAAGCATCAGTTCTTTAATGCTTAGCCTTCTTTATGGTCCAACTCTCACATTTGTACATGATTACTGGAAACATACGGACTTTGTTGGCAAAGTGATGTCCCTGCTTTTTAACGTGCTGTCTAGGTTTGTCATGATTTTCCTTCCAGGGAGTAAATGTCTTAATTTCATGGCTTCAGTCACCATCCACAGAGATTTCGGAGCCCAAGAAAATAAATTCTGTCACTGCTTCCACTTTATCCCTTCCATTTGCCATGAAGTGATGGGGCCAGATGCCATGATCTTAGTTTTTTTAATGCTTAGTTTCAAGAGAGCTTTTTCAGTCTTCCTTTTCTTTTTTTAAAAAATATAAATTTATTTATTTTAATTGGAGGCTAATTACTTTACAATATTGTAGTGGTTTTGCCATATATCAACATGAATCTGCCATGGGTGTACACGTGTTCCCCATCCTGAGCCCCCCTCCCACCTCTCTCCCCATACCATCCCTCTGGGTCATCCCGGTGCACCAGCCCTGAGCATCCTGTATCATGCATTGAACCTGGACTGGCGATTCATTTCTTATATGATATTATATATGTTTCAATGCCATTCTCCCAAATCATCCCACCCTTGCCCTCTCCCACAGAGTCCAAAAGACTGTTCTATACATCTGTGTCTCTTTTGCTGTCTTGCATACAGGGTTATCATTACCATCTTTTTAAATTCCATATATATGCATAGGTATACTGTATTGGTGTTTTTCTTTCTGGGTATACTCTGTATAATAGGCTCCATTTTCATCCACCTCATTAGAACTGCTTCAAATGTATTCTTTTTAATGGCTGAGTAATACTCCATTGTGTATATGTACTACAGCTTTCTTCTGATGGACATCTAGGTTGCTTCACTCTCCCCTTTCACCCTCACCAAGAGACTCTTTAGTTCTTCTTTGCTTTCTGCCATTAGAGTGGTATCATCTGCATATCTGAGGTTGTTGATATTTGTCCCAGCAGTCTTGATTCCGTTTGTGATTCATCCAGCCTGGCATTTGGCATGATGTGCTTTGCATATAAGTTAAATAAGCAGGATGATAACATACAACCTTGTCATACTCCTTTCCCAATTTTGAATCAGTCAATTGCCCCATGTCCAGTTCAAACTGTTGCTTCTTGACCTACATACAAGTTTCTCAGGAGACAGATATGGTGGTTTGATACTCCCATCTCTTTAAGAATTTTCCACAGTTGTTTATACAGCCTTTGACTCTGTGGATCACAACATATGTGTGTGTGCGTATATATGTTTACTCAGCCATAAAGGTGAATGAAATTCTGCTACTTGCAGCAATGTGGATGGATCTAGAGAATATTCTGCTTAGTTAAATAATTTATACACAGAAAGACAAATACTGTGTGAGTCATATTCCTAATCTGTGGAATCTAAAAAATACTACCAATGAATATATGCAAAATGGAAACAAACTCACAGGTTTAGAAAACAAACTAGTGGTTACCAAAGGGTTAGGGAAAGGGAAGTGGCAAATTAGGAGTATACAATAAAGGGATATAAAATATTACATATAAAATAGATAAGCAATGAGGATATATTGTATAGTACAAGAAATTTCTTTCACTATCTTGTAATAACTTTGAATGAAGTATAATCTATAAAATACTGAATCACGATGGTGTACACGTGAGACTAATATAATAGTGTAAATGAACTATAATTTTTAAATTACTAATATGTTAAATTTTAGTGGAATTTTTTAGAAAGAAAAACAATGGATTTCTTTATATTAATCGTGTATCCTTCAGCTTTACTGAATTCCTTTACTAATTCTAATAGTTTTTTGGTAGAGACATTAGGATTTTGTATATATCATGTCATCTGAAATAGTGACAGTTTTACTTCTTCCCTTCCAGTTTGGATACTTTTTATTTCTTTTTCTTGTTGGCCTCTGTGACTAGGACTTCCAGTCAGTCAGTCAGTTCAGTCACTCAGTCGCGCCTGACTCTTTGCGATCCCATGGACTGCAGCATGTCAGGCTTCCGCGTCCATCACCAACTCCCAGAGCTTGCTCAAGTTAATGTCCATCGAGTCGGTGATGCCATCCAACCATATCATCCTCTGTCATCCCCTTCTCCTCCTGCCTTCAGTCTTTCCCACAGGACTTCCAATACTATGTCAAACAAAAGAGGAAAGATTGGGCATCTTTCTCTTAATCCTGATTTTAGAGGAAAAACTTTCCACTTTTCAGCATTGAGCATGGCATTAGCTGTTGGTTTCTCATAACTAGCCTTTATTATATTGAGATATGTCCTCTATATACTAACTCTGAAGGGAGTTTTTTTTTTATCATAAATGGATTTTGAATTTTGTCAAATGCTTCTTCTCTGTCTATTGAGATGATATTGTGATTTTTATCCTTCCTTTTGTTAATGTGGCAGGAGGGCATGGCAACCTACTCTAGTATTCTTGCCTGGAGAATCCCCATGGACAGAGGAACCTGGCAGGCTACAGTCCATGGGGTTGCAAACAGTCGGACATGACTGAAGTGACTTAGCACTTGTTAATGTAGTATATCACATTAATACTGAACCATCTGCATCTATCAAACAATCCTTGCACCCCTATAATTAATTCCTTTGATCATGGCTTGATATTTTTTATATACTGTTGAATTCAGTTGGCTAAGACACTGAGGATTTTTTATCTATATTCATCAGGATATTGTCCAGTAATTTTCATTTTTATAATGTCTTTGGTTTTGATATCAGGAAAATGGCGGTCTTGTAGAATGAATTCAGTAGTGTCTCCTCCTCCTCAATTTTTCTGAATAGTTGGAGAACAATAGGTATTAACTTTTCAGGTGTGAAACTGTTCAGTCTTTGGCTTTTGCCTCCTGGGAGTTTTGCATTAGTGATTCAGTTTCACTACTAGTGATCAGTTTCTTCAGATTTTCTATTTCTTCTTGATTCAGTCTTGGAAGGTTGCATTTTTTTTTTTTTTGGGCAAATTATCCATTTTTTCCTAGGGTGTCCAATTTGTTGGCATATAACTTTGATAGTGTTCTAATTTTTTTGTATCTCTGTGATATCATTTGTAATTTTTCCTCTTTCATTTTGTTTATTTGGGTCCTTTTTCTTTTTTTNACAGCTTTCTTCTGATGGACATCTAGGTTGCTTCACTCTCCCCTTTCACCCTCACCAAGAGACTCTTTAGTTCTTCTTTGCTTTCTGCCATTAGAGTGGTATCATCTGCATATCTGAGGTTGTTGATATTTGTCCCAGCAGTCTTGATTCCGTTTGTGATTCATCCAGCCTGGCATTTGGCATGATGTGCTTTGCATATAAGTTAAATAAGCAGGATGATAACATACAACCTTGTCATACTCCTTTCCCAATTTTGAATCAGTCAATTGCCCCATGTCCAGTTCAAACTGTTGCTTCTTGACCTACATACAAGTTTCTCAGGAGACAGATATGGTGGTTTGATACTCCCATCTCTTTAAGAATTTTCCACAGTTGTTTATACAGCCTTTGACTCTGTGGATCACAACATATGTGTGTGTGCGTATATATGTTTACTCAGCCATAAAGGTGAATGAAATTCTGCTACTTGCAGCAATGTGGATGGATCTAGAGAATATTCTGCTTAGTTAAATAATTTATACACAGAAAGACAAATACTGTGTGAGTCATATTCCTAATCTGTGGAATCTAAAAAATACTACCAATGAATATATGCAAAATGGAAACAAACTCACAGGTTTAGAAAACAAACTAGTGGTTACCAAAGGGTTAGGGAAAGGGAAGTGGCAAATTAGGAGTATACGATAAAGGGATATAAAATATTACATATAAAATAGATAAGCAATGAGGATATATTGTATAGTACAAGAAATTTCTTTCACTATCTTGTAATAACTTTGAATGAAGTATAATCTATAAAATACTGAATCACGATGGTGTACACGTGAGACTAATATAACAGTGTAAATGAACTATAATTTTTAAATTACTAATATGTTAAATTTTAGTGGAATTTTTTAGAAAGAAAAACAATGGATTTCTTTATATTAATCGTGTATCCTTCAGCTTTACTGAATTCCTTTACTAATTCTAATAGTTTTTTGGTAGAGACATTAGGATTTTGTATATATCATGTCATCTGAAATAGTGACAGTTTTACTTCTTCCCTTCCAGTTTGGATACTTTTTATTTCTTTTTCTTGTTGGCCTCTGTGACTAGGACTTCCAGTCAGTCAGTCAGTTCAGTCACTCAGTCGCGCCTGACTCTTTGCGATCCCATGGACTGCAGCATGTCAGGCTTCCGCGTCCATCACCAACTCCCAGAGCTTGCTCAAGTTAATGTCCATCGAGTCGGTGATGCCATCCAACCATATCATCCTCTGTCATCCCCTTCTCCTCCTGCCTTCAGTCTTTCCCACAGGACTTCCAATACTATGTCAAACAAAAGAGGAAAGATTGGGCATCTTTCTCTTAATCCTGATTTTAGAGGAAAAACTTTCCACTTTTCAGCATTGAGCATGGCATTAGCTGTTGGTTTCTCATAACTAGCCTTTATTATATTGAGATATGTCCTCTATATACTAACTCTGAAGGGAGTTTTTTTTTTTTATCATAAATGGATTTTGAATTTTGTCAAATGCTTCTTCTCTGTCTATTGAGATGATATTGTGATTTTTATCCTTCCTTTTGTTAATGTGGCAGGAGGGCATGGCAACCTACTCTAGTATTCTTGCCTGGAGAATCCCCATGGACAGAGGAACCTGGCAGGCTACAGTCCATGGGGTTGCAAACAGTCGGACATGACTGAAGTGACTTAGCACTTGTTAATGTAGTATATCACATTAATACTGAACCATCTGCATCTATCAAACAATCCTTGCACCCCTATAATTAATTCCTTTGATCATGGCTTGATATTTTTTATATACTGTTGAATTCAGTTGGCTAAGACACTGAGGATTTTTTATCTATATTCATCAGGATATTGTCCAGTAATTTTCATTTTTATAATGTCTTTGGTTTTGATATCAGGAAAATGGCGGTCTTGTAGAATGAATTCAGTAGTGTCTCCTCCTCCTCAATTTTTCTGAATAGTTGGAGAACAATAGGTATTAACTTTTCAGGTGTGAAACTGTTCAGTCTTTGGCTTTTGCCTCCTGGGAGTTTTGCATTAGTGATTCAGTTTCACTACTAGTGATCAGTTTCTTCAGATTTTCTATTTCTTCTTGATTCAGTCTTGGAAGGTTGCATTTTTTTTTTTTTTTGGCAAATTATCCATTTTTTCCTAGGGTGTCCAATTTGTTGGCATATAACTTTGATAGTGTTCTAATTTTTTTGTATCTCTGTGATATCATTTGTAATTTTTCCTCTTTCATTTTGTTTATTTGGGTCCTTTTTCTTTTTTTTCCTCCTATTGAACCTAGTTAAACACTTATTAATTTTCTTTATCATTTCAAAAAAATAGCTCTTGGTTTCATTGATCTTTTCTATTTTTGTCTATATTTTATTCTTTTCTATTCTGGCCTTTATTATTTCCTTTCTTCTGATGACTTCGGGTTTTGTTTTCTTTTTCTAATTCCTTTAGATGATATGTAGTTTGAGATTTTTCTTGTTTCTACAGGTATAAATTTCTCTCTTAGATTTACTTCTGCTGCATACCATAGATCTTGAAAATTTGTTTTTATTTTTAATTGTCTTGAGGTATTTTCTGATTTCATCTTTGCTTTCTTCATTTACCCATTGCTTTTTTATTGCATGTTGTTTATCTCCATGCATTTGTGTTTTTACTATTTTTCTTCCTGTAATTGATTTCTAGTGTCATATCTTTATGGTCAGAAAAGAGGTTTGATATAATTTCTATCCTCTTAAATTTGTTAAACTAAGTCTATAAAACAAATACTAACAGACTGAAAGGGAAAAGTTGGCAATGATAAAATAATAGTAGGGGACTATAACACTCCAGGTACAATCAGACAGGTATCAATAAAGTAACAATGGCCTTTAAATGACACATTAGACCAGATAGACATAATGGCTATCTATAGAACATTCCATCCAGAAACAGCACAGTACTATATTGGGTGCATTGACTTCCCTGGTGGCTCAGACAGTAGAGTCCACCTGTGATGCCGGAGACCCAGGTTCGCTTCCTGGGTTGGGAGGATCCCCTGGAGAAGAGAATGGCTACCCACTCCTATTTTCTTGCCTGGAGAATTCCGTGGACAGAAGAGCCTGAGGGGCTACAGTCTATGGGGTCACAGAGTTGGACACAATTGAGCAACTGATATACGCACATATTAGGTGCGTGAGTGTTAACAAACATTATAACTTCTTCTTATATTGATCCCCTTATTGTATAATGCCCTTCTTGGCTTTTTGTCATAGACTTTTGTTTAAAGTCTTCTTTTTCTGTGGTCAGTACTGCCACCCCAGCATTCTTTTTGGTTCCATTTGTGTGGAAAAACTTTTCCTGTTCACTCACTTTCATTCTCTGTGTGTCTTTAGCTCTGAAGTGAGTTCCTTGTAGGCTAAATATAGATGAGTCTTGTTCTTCATCCAATTAGCCCCTTTCTGTCTTTTGATGGGAACATTAGTGTATTGATATTTAAAGTGATTATTGATAGGTATGTACTTGTTGTCATTTTGTTACTTGTTTTCTGGTTGTTTTTTAGTTCTGCTCCGTTATTTTATTTTTTTGTCTCTTCCCTTGTGATTTGATGGTTTTCTTTAGCATTCTTTTCTCTGTAGTTTTTGTGTGTCTGTTGTAGGTTTTTGATTTGTGGTTACTGTTTATTTTGATCTATGACTGTATTTACTGGTTCAAACTCATAGTCAATTTAATTCAAGCACATTCTAAAAGATTTTTTTTTTTTTTACTATTTTCACCTGTGTTTTGTGTTTTTCACATCTTCATGTCTATTCTTTGTTTATCATAGTTATCAATTCAGTTCAGTCACTCAGTTGTGTCCAACTTTTTGTGACTGCATGGACTGAAGCACGCCGGGCTTCCTTGTCCATCACCAACTCCCGGAGCTTGCTCAAACTCATGTCCATCGAGTCAGTGATGCCATCCAACCATCTCATGCTCTGTCATTATAGTTGATTTTAAAAATTTTGTTTCTAAACCTTCCTATTAGTTTAAGTGTTTGATCACAGCCTTTGCTATTAATATATATTTGCCTTTACTAGTGGGATATTTTCCCCTTTCATATAAATTCTTACTTCTTGTAGTCTTTTCTTTTCCATTTAAATACCCTTTAGCATTTCTTGTAAGATCAGTTTAGTATTGATGAACTCTTCTAGTTTTTGCTTGTCTGAAAAAATCTTCAGCTCTTCTTCAGTTCTGAATGATAACCTTGCTGGGTAGAGTATCCTAGGTTGTAAGTTTTTCCCTTGCACTACTTTTTTGAATATTTATTTTTATTTACTTTTTTACTTGGCTGTGCCAGGTCTTAGTTGCAGCATGTGGCATCTTCGGTTGTGGCATGTGGAATCTTTTAATTGTGGCATGCTAACTCTTAGTTGCAGCATATGAAGTCTTGGTTGCAGCATGTGGGATCTATTTCCCTGACCAGAGACTGAACCTGAGCCCCCTGCATTCAGAGTGTGAAATCTTAGCCACTGGACTACCAGGGAAGTCTTACTTTCAGTACTTTAAATAAATATATCATGTCACTCCCTTCTGGCTTGCAAAATTTGTGCAGGACAACCACATATAGGCTTATAGGAAATTCCTTTATATGTGACTATTTGTATTTCTTTTGCTGCCTTTAAAATTCTCTCACTATCTTTAACTTTTGCCAATTTAGTTATGGTATGTCTTAGTGTGAATCTCTTTGGGTTCATCTTGTATGGGACTCTGTGCTTCCTATACCTGGAAAATATTTCCTTCTTCAGTCTCAGGAATTTTTCAGCTGTAATTAAATCAAGTTCACTTCCTACCCTTTTCTCTCTCTTGTTTTGGAACTCCTAAATGCAAATATTAGTGTACTTGACATTATTTTAGAAGTCACTTAAACTATCCTCATTAAAATTTATTTTCATTTTTCTGTTCTGATTGGATGATTTCATTAGTTCTATCTTACATTCTTCTGTATTACCTAGTCTAATGCTATTCCCTTCTCATAAAATTTTCATTTTAGTTTTTGTTTTCTTCAGCTCTAACTGGTCCTTTTGAAATTTTCTAGTTCCTTAAAATTCTCACTCTGTTTATTCTTTTCCCAAGTTCACTTAGCTTATTACTATTACTTTGAACTCATCTGATGAATTGTTTATCTCTGTCTCATTAGCATTTTCCTAGGGTCTTAGTCCTCGATTTTTCATTTGAAACATAACTTTTTAAAAACTTTTTTGTTTCTATGAAATAAGGTGAAAACAGTTATCTGTTCAGTTATAAAGAGGTATCCTCTTATGAGATCATCCTTATTCAGTTTGCATGTGTCCAGTGCCTTTGGTAGGAGATCTGGATCTGAATTAAGCATGAGTCACCCAGGGTGTGCTGGTGGCTACCACCTTGCTGGGAGTATGGCTGGAGATGGAGGGGCTCAAACTAGAGCCAGGTGTGTGCCTGGAATTCTCCTGACCTCAGTGGCAGTCATTACCCCACGAGGAGCAGGAGCAGGGCCCAGGGTGCTGGAGCAGAGCCCCGAGGTTGGGTCCAAGATGGCTCCATTCCTTGTGTGTGCATTTCTTCGACAATCACAGCACTATATTAGTGGAGAGCAGCACTAGAGTAAGAGGAGCTGGAGTAGGTGCCCAGGAATCTATACTTTCAAGTGTATGATCTATTTGTTTTTCTTATGATGTCTTTGGATTTGGTATCAGGGTAAGGCCAGCTTTATAGGATGAGTTAAAAAGTATTCCCTTATCTTGCATTTTTTGGCAAGTTTGAGAAGAAGGGCATTAATTCTTTAAATGTAAGATAGAATTCACCAATTAATCCATATGGTACTAGATTTTCATTGTTAAACATTTTTACTGAACTAATCTTTCTGTTAAGAATCTGCTGAAACTTCTTTCCTGTTTCTTCTTCTGTCAGATTAGACTATTTGCATGTTTCTAGGAATTGTCTTTCATTGAAGTTATCTTATTTGTTGGAGTATAATTCCTTATAGTATTCTCTTAAAATTCATTTTTATTTTTCTGAGACCAATAGTAAATTCCTCTACTTTGACTTCTGATTTATGTTTGTATCTTCTCTTTTTTTCTTTATCAGTCTAGCTAAAGGTTTGCCAGTTTTGTTTATATTTTCAGTGAAACTTCGGTTTGATTGTACTGTTTTTCTTTCTTTCTTTCTATTTTAAACTTCTTTCCTCTGCTAGCTTTGAGTTTATCATGCCTTTCTTTCTCTCAGCTTCACAAGGTGGCAAGGTTAGATTATTGATAGAAGATTTTTCTTCTTTTGTAATGCAGGAGTTATATTTTTAAATTCCCCTCTGAGCACTGTGTTTGTTGCATCTTATAAGTTTCATATGCTGTGTTTTCACTCATTCTTCTCTAAGTATTTGCTCTTGTGATTTCTTCGACTTATTGGTTTTTNTTTTCTTCTTTTGTAATGCAGGAGTTATATTTTTAAATTCCCCTCTGAGCACTGTGTTTGTTGCATCTTATAAGTTTCATATGCTGTGTTTTCACTCATTCTTCTCTAAGTATTTGCTCTTGTGATTTCTTCGACTTATTGGTTTTTCCAGAATGTTTTGTTTAATTTCAACTTTTTTTAAAGTTATATTTCTGTTATTGATTTCTAGCTTCATTCCATTGTATTCAGAGAACACAGTTTACATGATTTCAATATTTTAAAATTTATTGACTTGTCTCATGACTAACTTATATATTCTGCTCTGGACTTTGTCCCATGCCTACTTGAGAAGAATGTATATTCCACTGTTGTTGGGTAAAGTATTATATAAATGTCTGTCAGGTTTATAATGTTCTTCAAGTCCTCTATTTTCTTATAATGTTCTTGTTCCACATGTTATTGAAAGTGTGTTATTGGATCTACAACTACTACTATGGAACTATCTGTTTCCTCACTTCAATTCTGCCAGTTTGCTTAATTATAAAGAAAATGAAATTATTCTTTTATCAATATATAATGCCTTTATTTGTTTCTTATAACAGTTTTGACTTGAAGTCTATTTTGTCTGAAATTAGTATAGCCTTCCCTTTTTCTTTGATATTAGTATTTGTGTAAAATATCCTTTTTTCAATCCTTTCACTTTCCATCTTTTTTGTATCCTTGAATCTAAAATGAGTCTCATAGACAGCATATAGCTGGATTTTTCAAAATTAATTCTGCCACTCTCTGTCCTTTGGAGAGTTTAACTCATTTACATTTAAACTAATTACTTATAGTTAGAACTTACTTCCATCATTTGCTATTTCCCTTCAGTTTTAAATCTTTCTGTCCCTTATTTCCTCCAATAGTGATTTCTTTTGTGCTTAATTAATTTTTTATAGTGAGCTGTTTTAAACCCTTCACATTTAATGTGTACATTTTTAGACATTTTTGTTTGTTGTTACTATGGAGATTACATTTACTATTTCACATTTATAACAATCTAGTTTGAACTGATACCAGTTTAACCTCAATAGCATACAGAAACTGTACAAGTCACATCTGGTACACTGTGTCCCTCAAGCATGTGTTTTATTTATTTATTTTTTTATGTTGGGATTTTTTTAATACTTTATTCTATTTTACAGTACTGTATTGGTTTTGCCATACATTGACATGAATCAGCCACAGGTGTA
>SJYW01038152.1:0-11249 GCA_006410735.1 Raphicerus campestris
GTACTTTGGCCACCTGATGCGAAGAACTGACTCATTTGAAAAGACCCTGATGCTGGGAAAGATTGAAGGCAGGAGGAGAGGGAGATGACAGAGGATTCGATGGTTACATGGCGTCACCAAGTCAATGGACATGAGTTTGAGTAAATTGCGGGAGTTGGGGATGGACAGAGAGGCCTGGCATGCTGCAGTCCATGGGGTCGCAAAGAGTCTGAGCTACTGAACTCCCTTTCTAAACCTGCTCCAGGCACTGGTCAACCAGGTCAAGCATAGCTCAGCCTTCAGGAATGAAGGATGTACACTGGACTTTCCTGGCGGGCCCTGCAGACCCAGTGGCGGCTCTAGACCCAGCACTGTGCTCTGACCGCCTTCCCCACCTGTGCCCCAGCCCAGACTCCACAGCACACAGCATGATAAGTGCCTAATAACTGATTGAAGGTGAAGGTGAAGGTGAAATCGCTCAGTCGTGTCCAACTCTTTGCGACCCTGTGGACTATAACCTACTAGGCTTCTCTGTCTATGGGATTCTCTAGGCAAGAATACTGGAGTGGATTGCCATTTCCTTCTCCAGGGGATCTTCCCGACCCAGGGATCGAACCTGGGTCTCCCACATTGGAGGCAGACACTTCAACCTTTGAGCCACCAGGGAAGCCCTAATAACTGATTAGAAAAATTATATTAAAACCTGTCTGGGTAGCAAAATTTCTCAGTCTGAGCAGTTCAAAGTTGGAAGTATTTCAGGAACAAGGGGACTATTGTCCTTTAACATGTTGGCAATAAGAAGGATTAGGACCATCTTCTCAAACTAGTGTTTTCTTCGAATCCTCTTCACTTTGGGTGAAACTACCCCCACCAGTAACCTTGTATCTGCCTGGGTTGCCTCCAAGTTTGCAATTACTGTAAAATCAGTGACATTTCAAGACACTTAATAGCAGGCCAAGCTGTCTGTCCCACCCTGCCCATGCTGGAGCATGTTTGCAAAATGCTTTAAGAGCCACAGACAAAAGAAATGGTTATGGTGTGGGAGGAACAAGGTTCTGGGGCTTTCCTGAGTAAAGAAGGAAGGAGGCCTCTGTGCATTGTGTAGCCGTGGTTCACTAGATCCCTCAACTCACCTTCCTAGGCCAGCTTTCCAATTCAACAGTTTCTTCATATGTTGAAACATCAGTGGGCCATGATGGTCAGCAAAGGGGACATCTTTTCTCAAACCTGTCCGTTCCTCTCCACGTCCACCCGCACCACTCTGGCTGAAGCTACTCTTACGGCTCTTGTAGAGCCCAGTGTCCTTGATGATTTCAGATCTGCAGCCACCAGACAGATCATATTTTTTGTTGTTGTTTTATCCGGGTATAGTTAATTTACAGCATTATATTAGTTTCAAGTGTACAACATAATGATTCAATGATTTTCTAAGTTATACTCCATTTAAAGTTATTATAAAATATTGGCTAAGTTCCCTTGCTGTACAGTATATCCTTGTAGCTTATTTTTCTATGCATGCACACTAAGTCCCTTCAGTCGTGTTTGACTCTTTGCAACGTTATGGGCTGTCCATGGGATTCTCCAAGCAAAAATACTGGAGTGGGTAGCCATGCCCTCCTCCAGGGGACCCTCCTAATTGGATGGAGCCCACATCTCTTTTCTCTCCTGCATTAGCAGGTGGGTTCTTTACCACTAGCACCACCTGGAAGTATTTTTCTATACATAGCAGTTTTTCTTAAGCCTTGATCACTATATTGCTGTCCTCCCCTTTCCCCACCGGTAACTACAAGCTTGATCTCTAAATCTGTGAATCTCTCTCTGTTTTGTTTTATTTTTTTCTAAAAAATAAAATAAAATGTTTCTCCCCAGAGAAACATTATTCCACATATATGTGGTAATGTACAGTGTTTATCTTTACCTGGCTTCACCAAGCATAGGTCCCTTCATGTTGTTGCAAATGGCAGAATTTCATTCTTTTTTATGGCTGAGTAGTATTCCGTGGTGCACGTGTGCATCACATCTTCCTTATCCATTCATTTGTTAATAAATATTTAAATCGAAATTACCTCCATATCTTGACTATTGTAAATAATGCTGCTCTGAATATTGGGGTGCATTTATCTTTTCAAATTAATGTTTCTATTTTCTTTGGACGTATGGTGTAGTCACTATGGAAAGGGATTCCCTGGTTGCTTGGTGGGAAAAGAATCCATCTGTCAATGCAGAAGACATAAGAGATGTAGTTTCAATCCCTGGGTCGGGAAGATCCCCTGGAGAAGGACATGGCAACCCATTCCAGTATTCGTACCTGGGAAATCTCATGGATGGAGAAGCCTGGTGGGCTATAGTCCATGGGGTCACAAAGACTCAGACACAACTTAGTGACTAAACGCCACTGCCACCACCGCTATGGAAAAACAGTACAAGGTGCCTCAAAAAACTAAAAGTAGAACTACAATATGATTCAGCAATTCCACTCCTGGGTATATCCAGAGAGAGATTTTTTTTTAATGCAGATATGATGGTATTTTAATCCTTTCCCTACCAATCAATCCTATGAGCTTAGGCAAATTCTTTCCCATCTTGGGACTCAGAATCCTCAGAATGATACTGATGAATTCGGGCTGTTTGGTTCCCAGGGTCCGCTGGACTCGGTCTGTGTTTTTTTGTTGAGTGTAACTGGGTTCAGACCCCTCTGGCCCCAGATAGACTTTGGAACTAACAGTGACATGGTAGACGGGGAGGTGAGAATAAATCTCCCCATAGAAACAAAATCTCCTGCTCCCTCTGTTGTCGGAACATTTCTGCTTTAAAGTGGCCTTAACAACCAGAGCCAAGGGAATATTTTGTCATCCACAGTTTAGTTCTGGGTTCCGTTACTTAAACCAGTGACGTAAACTTTCCATTTCCTCTCAAGACGGCCAGGAAGTGGGCATGAAGCACCACAGCATGTCCGAAAGGCATGATGTGCAGTCTATAGGTTAACCATTTAACACAGGCAAGTCTTTAAAATAGATCATGTACAATTATTGATGTTCTATTAAAGAATAAATAAGGATATCTTGGGCACCTTAGTTTTGGGGATTCCTTTTCTGCCCTAGGATATTTTCTTCTCTATTTTCATTCCTTCTAATTTCCATCCTTTAGATCTCTAGAATTAGAATATCTATGTAACTTTCTTTCACTCAGAACACAAGGTAATCATTATTCCCACTCTGTTTCCACAGCAGCAGCCTGTGTCTCATATTTGCACAGTTTATTCCCAAACATCATTTAAATGCAGCAGAGAGAAAATCCAATAATTCAAAAGGATCACATAGGAACCTGATTCCAGTCACTCCCTGAACAAGACATTTTTCCCCAACAATTCCGAGGCTCTTGAAATTTGTTCTTCCCATATAACACATTTCAGGCACCAGTGAAACAGGTTATTTGTAGGGAATTCATCACATGGGCGTTCACTCTTGCTGAATTTACCTTCCAGGCAGTCTGCCACACTGCCAGGGACCCCTGCCTCTGGGGCTGACACTTGGGGTCGAGGACTTCCTGGTGGCTCAGAGCCTGAGAACTTGAAGTTCACAGCTGTGTCCCTGCTTGGAAGTTCTCTTTGCTGTGAGCACTACATGAGAAGCCATCGCAAGTTCCCTGTGGATGATGGCTCTTCTGGTGAAGTCACCCCACGGTCACTGCAAGGGCACTTTCTTTGCATTGAGTGTTGTGTGCTCAGTCATGTCCAGCTCTTTGTGACCTTCCATGGGCTGTAGCCCATCAGGCTCCTCTGTCCATGGAATTTCCCAGGAAAGAATACAAGAGTGGGTTGCCATTCCATACTCCAGGAGATCTTCCTGACGCAGGGATGGAATCTGCGTCTCCTGCACTGGCAGGCAGATAATTTACCACTGCTCCGCCTGGCATTAGTGCACATCAAATAAGCTTAAGAGTAAGATTGTAGCCTCTTGACCGGGTCCTAGATTGTCAGCATCCTGCAGCGCACGAATTGAATACAGCACCTGCCCTGTAATAATCCACACTTCAGAGGATCAGTGTCCTATCTAAATACTCCCCAGGCATTTTAAGGTGAGTTCCATCTTATTTGGCTCAAAAAGCTTTTGTAAATTAATGTGTTCTAAGCAATTTGTATAAAAACCCTGAACACAAAGGAAAATTAAAATAGCCCCAAAGTGGTGGAGTTCTCCATATTGTGAAAGTGATAGCCATTTAGATTTTAATCAGGGGAATAAGTGAATTTCTTAACATCTGCACTGCACACTAGGGAAAACTCAGAACAGCTTCTCATCCAAATAGGTTGGAAATCTCTGCTGCAAAATTTCACCATGGGGATGGCAGCAAGTCTATGATAGTGCCACACCCAGTCTCCTCCCAACACACACCACACACTGCCTGTCTCCATCTCTCAAGTCTGAATTGTTCCTGACAACCTTTGCCATATGTGAAGTCTTGCACAGGTCATGCAATTCACTCGTTTGCTGGCTTTTAGCTGTCATCTGAAATGACTCCATCACCAACTTGATTCATGTCCCCAGTGGTAAAATGAGATTTTTAGAGGGAAAAGAAGCACTGGGCAATTTTTATTTTTTTACAAAGAAAGAAAAATGTTCAAGTGTTTGTTCCCAGGGTTCTCTCTTAGAATATGGCTTTGGGAAATGGTTTAGTCAGCATTTTTCCACCCAGAGGATTTCCCCCCCACTTCTTCTACCATTTTAGGTATTGGCAGAATGGGAGGCAGTTTAACAGACTCAAAGTTCTTGGCTCTGTGTTACAGCCCGCCTTGGGACAGAAGCCCCAGAATATGCAGTCTCTCCTGCCCCTTCCCTCCGCCCTCCTCCTCTCCTTCGATTTCCTCTTGCTCCCCTCTCCTTCCCCCTCCTTCCCTTCCCTCCGCTCCTCTCTCCTTCCTCTTCCTCCCCCTCCCCTGTTCCTCCCTCTTCTTCTCCCCTTTCTTCTCTTTCTAGCGCTCTCCCTGCTCCACCTACACACTCATTCCAGATCATTCAGTCAGGTGGAGGGAGTCTGGGAGAAGAGAGATAAGCCAGCAGATTTTAGGTGCCTTCTACACTCCCCTTTCAGTGAACTTAAGTAAAACAGCAGTCTTCCTCGGAGTATGGCCCAGAGAGTCACCTGCTAATTCTGCAGATCTGCTGCTGCTGCTGCTAAGTCGCTTGTCGCTTGTCGTGTCTGACTCTGTGCGACCCCATAGATGACAGCCCAGCAGACTCCCCCGTCCTTGGGATTCTCCAGGCAAGAACACTGGAGTGGGTTGCCATTTCCTTCTCCAATGCGTGAAAGTGAAGTCATTCAGTCGCATCCAACTCTTTGCGACCCCATGGACTGCAGCCCACCAGGCTCCTCCATCCATGGGATTTTCCAGAGGAGAGTACTGGAGTGGGGTGCCATTGCCTTCTCCGAATTCTGCAAATCTAGTAGGGCCTTTTTAGTCAATATAAAGTGCAGAGAGGCTAGAATGAGCAGGAAATCTGTATCCCCACAGAGATGGATCACTTGCTGTACACTGAGTTTCCATCTGTAAAACAGAGGAGGTGAACACTGAAAACCTGAAGTGTTCTTTTCATAAAATTTGTTCTATTTATAAAATAATAACAAAACAAAAAGTTAAGACCTATGCCCTAACAGCACCAGTTAATTTCAAAACAGTGCCAATCCTCTTAATGTTTTTCAAAAATCGTAAACATAATAGCACACAAACACACTTACCCCACCCATCTGCTACCATGAAACCCTATTAATAGAGGAGAACATGCTGAAGGAGGGTCAGTCACAGAAGAGACAGGGACCGGCTAGAAGCTAAACCAGACTCCATGGCTGCGTGGTACCACCCACACTGCCATCTCCAATCTCCTCAACACCTAGATGCTCCCAGAACTGCTCTCCCTGCCCTCCCCCAGCTTTTTCTTAACTAAGTAGATTATTTAAGCTGATTTCAGTAAGAAAAAAAAATCCTCTCCCTTTCCAAGGTGGAGGGTAGGGGAGAACTATTCTCACAAACACAGGATTCACTTTGTCAGCTTGTGGTGGTTGTGATAAGACTATGAACATTCCCAGATAAATAACTGAAAAAAAAAAAAAGAATAACAAAAATCTTAATCAAAAGGAGCTATCAATTAATAAACAAACATTTTTTGTGTGCCCCTGTGCATCAACTCACCCAACAGGAGCAGAGCACCACTGCTGTGTAGGCCCGCAGTGAAGCCCCAGCTCATTCATTTAATGTATGCTCTTAGGTATCTGCCTGACAATGCAGGAGTCAAGGGTTCAATCCCTGGGTGGGGAAGTTCCTCTGGAGAGAGAAATGGCAACCCACTCCAGTAATCTTGCCAGGGAAATCCCATGGACAGAGAAGCCTGGCCGGCTACAGTCCGTGGTGTTGCAAAAGAGTTGGATATGACTTCAGTTCAGTTCAGTCGCTCAGTCGTGTCTGACTCTCTGCGATCCCATGAGTCACAGCACGCCAGGCCTCCCTGTCCATCACCAACCCCTGGAGTTCACTCAGACTTACATCTATCAAGTTGGTGATGCCATCCAACCATCTCATCCTCTGTTGTCCCCCTTTCCTCCTGCCCCCAATCCCTCCCAGCATCAGAGTCTTTTCCAATGAGTCAGCTCTTCACATGAGGTGGCCAAAGTACTAGAGTTTCAGCTTTAGCATCATTCTTTCCAAAGAACACCCAGGGCTGATCTCCTTTAGAATGGACTGGTTGGATCTCCTTGCAGTCCAAGGGACTCTCAAGAGTCTTCTCCAACACCACAGTTTGAAAGCATCAATTCTTCGGCGCTCAGCTTTCTTCGCAGTCCAACTCTCACATCCAAACATGACCACTGGAAAAACCATAGCCTTGACTAGATGGACCTTTGTTGGCAAAATAATGTCTCTGCTTTTCAATATGACTAAATTCAAGTGACTAAATAACAACAATCACTTAGGTAAGTTACTGCATCTTTCTAAGTATCTATCTCCTCATCTGTAAACTGGGGATAATAAAGTTATTATCTCAAAGTGTCGTTGGGAGGACTAAATGAAATCATTCATGTAAGAGCAATCAGTCAGTAATGTAATGCACAATGTAAGTACCTAATTCATGTTAAAGATTATCATTTATCTTTTTATTATCTTTTTTGCAATATCCTATTGGATATAGGACAGGAACAGGGAGTGGATGTCTATAAAGATTCTTGGAATAATGAGGCCCATGTTCTAGCTCCTCTGAACTGAATTCAGTTAGCCTCTGAACATCATGCTTCCCTCCTCTAGAGGCTCCTGGGGATAGCAGGCGGAGCAAGGGCTCCTTCTCTGTAAGTTTTGAATAGAGATGTTTATCCTCACCGTGGCTGTCAGCAGTCCCTTACAGGGAAAGCTGAGCATACGTTAAGTGCATGCCTGTTGAGTTACCGTCTATGAGCCTCACGATCTGTGATAGAAAACTAGACTATCTATACGCAAGAAGAGCCTTATTCCTGAAGGAAAGAAAGTGTATCCCTGTCCCCAAGCAGTAATGTATTCATTAGAAGGCATTCGCTCCTCTCCCAAGGAGTTATAAGCAGAGCTCAAACCCCTCCTTTGCCATGTCCCATAGAAACCTGAGTGAGTTGTCCATCCCCTCTAAGCTCAGCTTCCCTGGTGGCTCAGAGGTTAAAGCATCTGCCTCCAGTGCTAGAGGCCCAGGTTCCATCCCTGGGTCAGGAAGATCCCCTGGAGAAGGAAATGGTAACCCACTCCAGTATTCTTGCCTGGCGAATCCCACGGATGGATAAGACTGGTAGGCTACAGTCCACGGGTCGCAAAGAGTCGGACATGACTGAGCGACTTCACCTTCACCTTCTAAGCTTGTCTTGAAGGATTGTTGTAAGGATTAGAGATCATATATAATATAAACACTTGGCACACATAAACATATGACACAATGTGCCCAGAGCTTGACAGATATTTAATGAGCAAGAGTTTTGTTAGACATATTGCAATAGTGTGTCATCATTCCCTGGGTCAGAGAGGAGAGTTCTCTCATGTGAATGCTAAGAGGTAATTGACCAACCTGAGTCATGATTCGTACTGGCTAGGAAATAAGGAGACTGGGACAGGTCACATTTATAGCCTTAGTCTCAGGCTTCTTGTGTGAAAAAGAAGGAGCTGGCCCAACCATCTCAGAGGCCAGAAGACTGCGGAAACCAGGACTGTGTGGTTCCAAGGTCTAGAACTCTGATTCCAGGCTTGTTGAACATATATTTCAAATATAGCAACTGAATATGTGACCCAGTCATCCCATTCTCAGGTGTATATCCCACAGGAAAGTGTACACATGTTCAACAATGTGTGCAAGAACATTCTTTGCAGGGCTACTTGTAAAATTCAGAAATACCCAAATGTCCAGAATTAGTAGACTAGGAAATGGGTCAATAGTTCAGTTCAGTTCAGTCGCTCAGTCGTGTCTGACTCTCTGTGACCCCATGAATCACAGCATGCCAGGCCTCCCTGTCCATCACCATCTCCCGGAGTTCACTCAGACTCATGTCCATCAAGTCCGTGATGCCATCCAGCCATCTCATCCTCGGTCGTCCCCTTCTCCTTCTGCCCCCAATCCCTCCCAGCATCAGAGTCTTTTCCAATGAGTCAACTCTTCGCATGAGGTGGCCAAAGTACTGGAGTTTCAGCTTTAGCATCATTCCTTCCAAAGAAGTCCCAGGGTTGATCTCCTTCAGAATGGACTGGTTGGATCTCCTTGCAGTCCAAGGGACTCTCAAGAGTCTTCTCCAACACCACAGTTCAAAAGCATCAATTCTTTGGCGCTCAGCCTTCTTCACAGTCCAACTCTCACATCCNCTGAAAAAAAAAAAAAGAATAACAAAAATCTTAATCAAAAGGAGCTATCAATTAATAAACAAACATTTTTTGTGTGCCCCTGTGCATCAACTCACCCAACAGGAGCAGAGCACCACTGCTGTGTAGGCCCGCAGTGAAGCCCCAGCTCATTCATTTAATGTATGCTCTTAGGTATCTGCCTGACAATGCAGGAGTCAAGGGTTCAATCCCTGGGTGGGGAAGTTCCTCTGGAGAGAGAAATGGCAACCCACTCCAGTAATCTTGCCAGGGAAATCCCATGGACAGAGAAGCCTGGCCGGCTACAGTCCGTGGTGTTGCAAAAGAGTTGGATATGACTTCAGTTCAGTTCAGTCGCTCAGTCGTGTCTGACTCTCTGCGATCCCATGAGTCACAGCACGCCAGGCCTCCCTGTCCATCACCAACCCCTGGAGTTCACTCAGACTTACATCTATCAAGTTGGTGATGCCATCCAACCATCTCATCCTCTGTTGTCCCCCTTTCCTCCTGCCCCCAATCCCTCCCAGCATCAGAGTCTTTTCCAATGAGTCAGCTCTTCACATGAGGTGGCCAAAGTACTAGAGTTTCAGCTTTAGCATCATTCTTTCCAAAGAACACCCAGGGCTGATCTCCTTTAGAATGGACTGGTTGGATCTCCTTGCAGTCCAAGGGACTCTCAAGAGTCTTCTCCAACACCACAGTTTGAAAGCATCAATTCTTCGGCGCTCAGCTTTCTTCGCAGTCCAACTCTCACATCCAAACATGACCACTGGAAAAACCATAGCCTTGACTAGATGGACCTTTGTTGGCAAAATAATGTCTCTGCTTTTCAATATGACTAAATTCAAGTGACTAAATAACAACAATCACTTAGGTAAGTTACTGCATCTTTCTAAGTATCTATCTCCTCATCTGTAAACTGGGGATAATAAAGTTATTATCTCAAAGTGTCGTTGGGAGGACTAAATGAAATCATTCATGTAAGAGCAATCAGTCAGTAATGTAATGCACAATGTAAGTACCTAATTCATGTTAAAGATTATCATTTATCTTTTTATTATCTTTTTTGCAATATCCTATTGGATATAGGACAGGAACAGGGAGTGGATGTCTATAAAGATTCTTGGAATAATGAGGCCCATGTTCTAGCTCCTCTGAACTGAATTCAGTTAGCCTCTGAACATCATGCTTCCCTCCTCTAGAGGCTCCTGGGGATAGCAGGCGGAGCAAGGGCTCCTTCTCTGTAAGTTTTGAATAGAGATGTTTATACTCACCGTGGCTGTCAGCAGTCCCTTACAGGGAAAGCTGAGCATACGTTAAGTGCATGCCTGTTGAGTTACCGTCTATGAGCCTCACGATCTGTGATAGAAAACTAGACTATCTATACGCAAGAAGAGCCTTATTCCTGAAGGAAAGAAAGTGTATCCCTGTCCCCAAGCAGTAATGTATTCATTAGAAGGCATTCGCTCCTCTCCCAAGGAGTTATAAGCAGAGCTCAAACCCCTCCTTTGCCATGTCCCATAGAAACCTGAGTGAGTTGTCCATCCCCTCTAAGCTCAGCTTCCCTGGTGGCTCAGAGGTTAAAGCATCTGCCTCCAGTGCTAGAGGCCCAGGTTCCATCCCTGGGTCAGGAAGATCCCCTGGAGAAGGAAATGGTAACCCACTCCAGTATTCTTGCCTGGCGAATCCCACGGATGGATAAGACTGGTAGGCTACAGTCCACGGGTCGCAAAGAGTCGGACATGACTGAGCGACTTCACCTTCACCTTCTAAGCTTGTCTTGAAGGATTGTTGTAAGGATTAGAGATCATATATAATATAAACACTTGGCACACATAAACATATGACACAATGTGCCCAGAGCTTGACAGATATTTAATGAGCAAGAGTTTTGTTAGACATATTGCAATAGTGTGTCATCATTCCCTGGGTCAGAGAGGAGAGTTCTCTCATGTGAATGCTAAGAGGTAATTGACCAACCTGAGTCATGATTCGTACTGGCTAGGAAATAAGGAGACTGGGACAGGTCACATTTATAGCCTTAGTCTCAGGCTTCTTGTGTGAAAAAGAAGGAGCTGGCCCAACCATCTCAGAGGCCAGAAGACTGCGGAAACCAGGACTGTGTGGTTCCAAGGTCTAGAACTCTGATTCCAGGCTTGTTGAACATATATTTCAAATATAGCAACTGAATATGTGACCCAGTCATCCCATTCTCAGGTGTATATCCCACAGGAAAGTGTACACATGTTCAACAATGTGTGCAAGAACATTCTTTGCAGGGCTACTTGTAAAATTCAGAAATACCCAAATGTCCAGAATTAGTAGACTAGGAAATGGGTCAATAGTTCAGTTCAGTTCAGTCGCTCAGTCGTGTCTGACTCTCTGTGACCCCATGAATCACAGCATGCCAGGCCTCCCTGTC
>SJYW01038155.1:0-15001 GCA_006410735.1 Raphicerus campestris
AGAATTAAGTTCTGATATGACAGAGGCACCACACATTCTATCCAAAATTCCAACTGAATTTTTATGCTTCCCCAATAACCAGTTCCCTGTGGCAGTACATGCAATTTCTACTGGAATTGCCACTTTCTATACACATTATAAAACATCACATTAATTCATATCAGTGTAATATTCCAGTCTTTCCATGCTCTGAAGGATTTTTTAAGGCTTCTGAATCTCTCTATATACTGTAGAAGATCTATTTGTATGGAGCAGGTATGTTGCTTTAACCCAATTCAGTGAAATAGTGCCAGGGAGGTACAGGATGGGGGATACATGTATACTCGTGGCTCATTTATGTCAATGTATGGCAAAAACCACCACAATATTGTAAAGTAGTTAGCCTCCAATTAAATTGAATAAATTAATTTTTTTAATATAATTTTTTTTTACTTGGAGGTTAATTACTTTACAATATTGTACTGATTTTGTCATACATCAACATGAATCTGCCACAGGTATACACATGTTCTCCATCCTGAACCCCCTCTCCCCGTCCTCCTTCCCTGTATTTAAAAAAATAAATCATGGAGAAGAACTGAAGCGAATACTTTTTTAAGAAATTTTTTAATATCAATTATTTGAAATGAATAACAAAGAAGCATTACTTTAAAATAACATCCTGGAATGTCTCATTATTTGATATTCAAACAGCTTATATTGAATGATAAGGGAAACTGAACAGCATTTTTAAATTAACTGCTACTTAAAAATAAACTAATTATATCTTTTTACAAATAGACATGTTTAATTAACTTCAATTGAACTATAAGAACTCCCCATGTATTTTCTTCTGGACTTTTGCCACATATCAACCTTCTTTATGATGCCTGACTTTAGCTTTTTATTTTTCATAAGCATCAGATATGTACCACAGAAGGCAAATCTCACACTTACTTGAATTTGGAACAACGAGGTATGTCCTTTTAAACAAAACTTATGGGTAAAGGCTCATCTCCTGTATGGAGGACACACCAGACTCCTGTGTCATGGGGTATGCACATGTCAAGCAGTGCTGTACTGAGCAATGGACTGTATGGGCCTTTACTTTTATTTTTATAATGGTCAATTTTGTATGTATTTGAATTCCCCCTTTTAATTATGTTATAAATCTTAAAGCAATAAACTCTGCCAGCTCTCCTTAAATGTCAGTGTGTCACCCTGTGTAAGTTCCCAAACTCCCTAACATTGCTCTGGAGAGGCTATGTTTATTGCGCTTCCTGATCTTTAAG
Source organism: Raphicerus campestris (assembly GCA_006410735.1). Lineage (NCBI taxonomy): Eukaryota > Metazoa > Chordata > Mammalia > Artiodactyla > Bovidae > Raphicerus > Raphicerus campestris. The sequence continues at coordinate 1,272 of SJYW01038155.1, forward strand.
CTTGTTTACATCCAAAATGCATATTAGCTCATCTCTGTTTGGAGCTAAACTACAAACCTTTTTAAAAACATGAAGCATTCAAATACTAATTAGCTGTTCCTTGTTCCTAATTAACTGAGAATGCCAGGTTTGGATTAAAATTCAGCTACTGTTCTCCTCTGTTTATGATTCCAGATGTTTTTGTTTTATCTTGGAGTTTACTTTGACAGCTACTACTATGTGATAAATCACTCATATTATAGCTGAAATTTATTTTGAGATTGAAAAGTGGCAAACTTTGAGATTGCTCCAGGGATCAGTGTCAGTTAGCAGGTCAGTATTGTCTCCTTCCCTATGATCATAGTATTGGCATATGTAAAAGTGTAACAGACTCTATGTCAACATTGTATAGCAAGCTGCACAGGAGTCTATTTTGCTACTAACCTCTAAATTAGGAGAAAGAAAGTTTTACTACTGTGTATCATCAACTTACTGTATTCTAAGTTAAAAAAAATCATATTAATACTATCTTTTGCTGGCTTAGTTTTTCTTCGGATTTTTGAACTGCTGTGGAAACAATTCCTGATAAGACTTATAAACTGGAACATTTAATTAAGAGTGTGGGCAAATATGTTTGTCTTTTTTAGTAAAGAGAAAAATTAAACATTAAAGGAGGGAGATTTTTTAAAAACTGCATTTTGCTGAAGGACAAATGGTGATTGCTTTTTGCCATTTGTTACTGTGTTTATGTATTTTTTTCTTTTAACGGGATGTTATTTTGTTTACTATTTGCTTTCAAATTTGTAATGTTCACAATTTGTATTGCATGATTTGAGTTTTAGTTATATTGTGTAAGTTTTATGTCTGATAAAATGAGTATCTGCTGTTTAATGTTGAAGTGCTTTCCTTTGACATTTAGGCTGTGTATACAGAGGATGAGATAGACTGGAAAACCAAGCAACTATCTGGTAAATTTTGTTAAAATAAATATTATCAGACACCATAAAGGAGTCTAAGCAAATCTCTAGAGTGACAGATTACTAGATATTTTCCAAAATTCAAGCTTTGTTTTCTTCTTCCCTGGAAAAGTTCAAATGAATTCCATGGGATCTAAGGCGAAATGCTTGGTTGCCTTCTAATGAAGTCTGACCCTTCAGGTGGTCTGACTAACATAGAACCACATTCTTTATTCTTCTGTTACCTTACCTTTGAAAATATTTTAAAGAGTTTATACATTAGAAGGGTATATTATCCTCCTGAACAATTCTCAGCTTTGACTAGATTGAATTAATATTTTACACGCGGTATATCAGTCCAACAATGATAATGTATTTTGCTTTATATGTGAAGAAGATGCAAACATAGACTTCAAATGTTTTTAAGCCTGGGTGATGGATTTGTACTGATCATCCACACTTTCTTTTCTTCTTCTGTCACCAAAAGCCAATTTTTATGAGGTAGCTGAATAGATATTGGGGCTATAAGTCATGGTTGTGGAAAAGAGGAAGGTTAGACAAAGAAGTGGAATTGCTGAAAGTTGTTTCCAACTATAACTTTTACCATGAAATATTTTTCTAACTCTAGGGTGGAATGGATTATTTTGATCATCAATATTTAAATAGATACCAGTTTGATGAAACACTATGGTTTAAATGATATTCACAATTTGTCTCTTTTCATGCAGTATACATGGTCTTATTTAACCTGAGGAGAGGAAACAAAATGTTTCTTTAAAGCTGTCATCACCTTTAGATATTCTCTTTTCCTTGTTTTGGTAAAGTAAAAGGGTCTCAAACATGGCATTCTGTACAAAAGGAAAAGTAATGTTGATAACCATAGACATAATAGTTTTTGAAAATTCTTTTTGATCTTTGATGTCTTCAGTGCTGTGGAAAAACCAGGAGCATGCAACTTAAAGGATCTTTGAAAACTGACACATTAGCATATAGAAGTGTTAAGAAATTTTAATTTTACCAATATTAAATCAAGCCTGTTACATCAGATCATTTAAGTTCCTGAAGATAGAAATTTAGTACTTTAAAGCACGTATTACGATTATTCCTCAGAAAAAACTAACTTGTTTTCTTTTTTTTAAAGGAGGTAACTATTACTGTTTAGCAATGGCACAACAGTTTTATTTGGCCGGAAAGGTCCTCACTGGCTTTACATAAATGAAGATGCTTGTGATTCCAGTTTATCTCTGAAACTATTCAACATGGAGTTATTTTAATTGTTTTTATCAGCAAAGCTTTATTTACTGAACTAGTTATTCAATCTATATTACATTTTTTATAAAAATAATGTATGTACATTTTAAAAACAATGATGGAAGCTTTGTTTTTGCATTAGATTACCAGTTTAAGAATATGAGCTAAATATTAATGTCTAAAGTAACTTGACCATATTTTATGCTTTTCTATGCTCACTTCAGCTTGGCTTTTTGTCTTTTAAGGGGAAAAAAATGCAGTAGTGTGTTAGAGACTAGAAACATGTATGGTTTCTCGGTTCTACCATATATTAAGTTAAAGTACATCTTCTTTGTTTAAAATGTACTTGCTAAACTTCAGTAAAATAAAAGCATTATGACTTTGTCAATTGAACTGAGTGTTTATTTTCAAGTTGCCAACTGCAATTATTGAAACAGAGTCATAGTACAAATCAACTTATTCCATTTAACTTATTTAAACTGGCCAATATTCTTGTCTCCAATTGTTCTTATTGAATCACACCAGATTTCCTTTTCTGGGCTGTGTGTGCTTAGTAAACTTGCTTCCAGTTTGTACTAGGAAGCAGGAAATATGTGATGAATTGAGCTGGAAAATATTTTCTGAATATCTATTATTTCAAAAAAAACTTCTCCCACTTTCAGTGAAGAACAGAAATATAAAGGACATATATCTACTCAGGCCCAAAGAAAATCCAAGTATCCTTGTATCTCCAAATAATAAGCATTGTAGGCTAATGAAAAAATAAAGCAAAATTTTAAAAAAGTAACCTAATCATAAGCCAAAACCGTAGTCCTGCCCTACAGTTTATCTAGTCTGTCTTTACCTTCTCCTCAGCTCATTTCCACTAAAATCCTGGAGCTCATCCAAATTCTGGTTCACCAAGGAACCCTCAGTTTTTCCTGTACAGTGCCACTTCCACTCCTCATCCTTTCTTATAAAAGCTATGTTGTATCTCACAGTGCTTCTAGCTTGTCAGCCAAAGACTGTAGGTCTTCTGTTTGTGAACCAGATTGCTTTCTTCCACAAATATGCCCTCTTACTATCCCCTCATCACCATCCTTATTGATAGAATTTTTAAGAGTCCTAAAAAGGTTAAAGCTTTTCCTCTGCTCTAGAGGAAAACGATACCTAAAGATTTTTGTTAATTAAACAGGTTTGCTCTGGTAGTATGTCCTGTCTTCACCATAGCACAATAAGCAGGGTACCAAATAGTTAATCATATGATATTCAGGGTCACATTATTTAAAGCTTAATGTCATGATCAGAGGACATCTATGACACCGGCTGCCCATCTTTCAGGGATCCAAGTGCTCAATATTGTCCATAGTTTAGCTTACTCAGAAGTTACCCACCTTGGCTTAACATTGATGGGAGTGATTTGATTCAGGGTTGCATAGATAACCAGACTTATTAGCCGAGCAACTATAGGAATCTCCTCGTTATATGAAGCCCGCTTAATTGGTCCATCTGGAGAAAATGAAACCCACCCTCCACCACCATGTTTCCTGGGATAAAACTGCTTACAATTTCAAGGCAAACCCTTAACTACCCTTCCACAGTCTCCTCCTTACTACTTCTTTTCTTCTCTACAACATAAGAATCTTAAGAAAAGAAGCCAGGTATAAGATAGGAATTCATTCATTGCAGGGCAGTGGTTTCACTGTATGTCAATTTTTTCTCAGGTATATACCTTCTTCTAGAGTTGGGAGGATCAGTGTTACATCACTCTCCTTGCAGTCTCTTTGGAAAACATACAGATTATATTTAGACTATGGCTAAAGGAACTAGATCAGTCTTATACAAATTTAAGGGACTCTAACCTCAAGTTCAGTGCTTGTGCAGTAATGATTGGAGAACACAACTGCTCTCACCTCCACACATACTCACAGTACCTTCATGTGTAATTACAGTCTAAGTGTCTTACCATACCCTTCAAAACAACTAACCCTTTAGGGTGTCCAGTTGTTGTCACTCTGCCCAACTAAATAATACATATATAAACGAACCCCAAGAGATCTGGTCATGAAGGTCCCCTCCACCAATACCAACATTGTGCCTTCTTACTTAGGAAAAAGTGTCTGTGTGTATAGCATTGCAAAAATAACTTAGGATGTTAGATTAGGGAATGAGTGGGAGTGTCTTTGAAAGTCATCAACTTCCTGACTTCTCAAAGATAAACACACAATTACTATTTGAACAATTATAATGTCATGGAACTATTATTCATTAGACAGCTCTCAATATTAGAAAGGTCAAAGATGATAATACCCCAAATTTTGCCACTTGAACTTGGATTTGGTGAAGGAAAACCACTCCCAATTACACACATAGCTAGTGGGTTCTTATTTAAAATGACAACAATCCATCTGTTGTTACAGGTAATAGAAAATGATTCAGCATAGCTTCATTCATCTTTTCATTCATTTGTATCTATGTGTGCACACACACAGTATATACACACAAAGCATGTCTTCTTTTATCAATGAATTATTAAAATCAACTTTGGAAATTAAAAAATTATCTCCCTTGAAGGCTATGAGCAACTAAATCATGAATATAAAAACCAAGTCATATATAAAGGTAGTTGAATATCACTGAGAAGAGTGGTAATTATTTCAAATATAAAATGCCTAAATAATGATGATAACTCTGATTCTTAGCCCTTTAAAAGTTTTTAAAAAGTCACCTTTCTTAGCCCCACACTAGCCATATAAAATTTCTCCTTTTTATACATTATCTAGGTGTATTGCAATCCTTCTCTAACGTTTATAGTTTTAAAAGAAATGATAGCAGAACTGAGAAAACAGACCTGGGACCCTGTTTTAAACCTTGATACTTTTAAAGTACAGGAGGTAGAAATTCCAGGAAGACAAATGTACTGATTTAGCAATGGCAAGGCTGCCTGGGATATAAGGCATATTTATTAAAATTTTTGGAATAGACCTATCAACAACTTCCATCACTTATTTTAATCAGATACCTCTGCTGACCAGTATGCACTACAATAAACACAAATCCAATTGATTTGAACTAATGAACTTCCAGATGTTCAAGCTGGTTTTAGAAAAGGCAGAGGAACCAGAGATCAAATAGCCAACATCTGCTGGATCATGGAAAAAGCAAAAGAGTTCCAGAAAAACATCTATTTTTGCTTTATTGACTATGCCAAAGCCTTTGAATGTGTTCATCATAATAAACTGTGGAAAATTCTGAAAGAGATGGGAATGCCAGACCACCTGACCTGTCTCTTGAGAAACCTATATTCAGGTCAGGAAGCAACAGTTAGAACTGGACATGGAACAACAGACTGGTTCCAAGTAGGAAAAGAAGTACGTCAAGACTGTATATTGTCACCCTGTTTATTTAAATTATATGCAGAGTACATCATGAGAAACGCTGGGCTGGAAGAAGCACAAGCTGGAATCAAGACTGCTGGGAGAAATATTAATAACCTCAGATATGCAGATGACACCACCTTNAAGTCATGGTTGTGGAAAAGAGGAAGGTTAGACAAAGAAGTGGAATTGCTGAAAGTTGTTTCCAACTATAACTTTTACCATGAAATATTTTTCTAACTCTAGGGTGGAATGGATTATTTTGATCATCAATATTTAAATAGATACCAGTTTGATGAAACACTATGGTTTAAATGATATTCACAATTTGTCTCTTTTCATGCAGTATACATGGTCTTATTTAACCTGAGGAGAGGAAACAAAATGTTTCTTTAAAGCTGTCATCACCTTTAGATATTCTCTTTTCCTTGTTTTGGTAAAGTAAAAGGGTCTCAAACATGGCATTCTGTACAAAAGGAAAAGTAATGTTGATAACCATAGACATAATAGTTTTTGAAAATTCTTTTTGATCTTTGATGTCTTCAGTGCTGTGGAAAAACCAGGAGCATGCAACTTAAAGGATCTTTGAAAACTGACACATTAGCATATAGAAGTGTTAAGAAATTTTAATTTTACCAATATTAAATCAAGCCTGTTACATCAGATCATTTAAGTTCCTGAAGATAGAAATTTAGTACTTTAAAGCACGTATTACGATTATTCCTCAGAAAAAACTAACTTGTTTTCTTTTTTTTAAAGGAGGTAACTATTACTGTTTAGCAATGGCACAACAGTTTTATTTGGCCGGAAAGGTCCTCACTGGCTTTACATAAATGAAGATGCTTGTGATTCCAGTTTATCTCTGAAACTATTCAACATGGAGTTATTTTAATTGTTTTTATCAGCAAAGCTTTATTTACTGAACTAGTTATTCAATCTATATTACATTTTTTATAAAAATAATGTATGTACATTTTAAAAACAATGATGGAAGCTTTGTTTTTGCATTAGATTACCAGTTTAAGAATATGAGCTAAATATTAATGTCTAAAGTAACTTGACCATATTTTATGCTTTTCTATGCTCACTTCAGCTTGGCTTTTTGTCTTTTAAGGGGAAAAAAATGCAGTAGTGTGTTAGAGACTAGAAACATGTATGGTTTCTCGGTTCTACCATATATTAAGTTAAAGTACATCTTCTTTGTTTAAAATGTACTTGCTAAACTTCAGTAAAATAAAAGCATTATGACTTTGTCAATTGAACTGAGTGTTTATTTTCAAGTTGCCAACTGCAATTATTGAAACAGAGTCATAGTACAAATCAACTTATTCCATTTAACTTATTTAAACTGGCCAATATTCTTGTCTCCAATTGTTCTTATTGAATCACACCAGATTTCCTTTTCTGGGCTGTGTGTGCTTAGTAAACTTGCTTCCAGTTTGTACTAGGAAGCAGGAAATATGTGATGAATTGAGCTGGAAAATATTTTCTGAATATCTATTATTTCAAAAAAAACTTCTCCCACTTTCAGTGAAGAACAGAAATATAAAGGACATATATCTACTCAGGCCCAAAGAAAATCCAAGTATCCTTGTATCTCCAAATAATAAGCATTGTAGGCTAATGAAAAAATAAAGCAAAATTTTAAAAAAGTAACCTAATCATAAGCCAAAACCGTAGTCCTGCCCTACAGTTTATCTAGTCTGTCTTTACCTTCTCCTCAGCTCATTTCCACTAAAATCCTGGAGCTCATCCAAATTCTGGTTCACCAAGGAACCCTCAGTTTTTCCTGTACAGTGCCACTTCCACTCCTCATCCTTTCTTATAAAAGCTATGTTGTATCTCACAGTGCTTCTAGCTTGTCAGCCAAAGACTGTAGGTCTTCTGTTTGTGAACCAGATTGCTTTCTTCCACAAATATGCCCTCTTACTATCCCCTCATCACCATCCTTATTGATAGAATTTTTAAGAGTCCTAAAAAGGTTAAAGCTTTTCCTCTGCTCTAGAGGAAAACGATACCTAAAGATTTTTGTTAATTAAACAGGTTTGCTCTGGTAGTATGTCCTGTCTTCACCATAGCACAATAAGCAGGGTACCAAATAGTTAATCATATGATATTCAGGGTCACATTATTTAAAGCTTAATGTCATGATCAGAGGACATCTATGACACCGGCTGCCCATCTTTCAGGGATCCAAGTGCTCAATATTGTCCATAGTTTAGCTTACTCAGAAGTTACCCACCTTGGCTTAACATTGATGGGAGTGATTTGATTCAGGGTTGCATAGATAACCAGACTTATTAGCCGAGCAACTATAGGAATCTCCTCGTTATATGAAGCCCGCTTAATTGGTCCATCTGGAGAAAATGAAACCCACCCTCCACCACCATGTTTCCTGGGATAAAACTGCTTACAATTTCAAGGCAAACCCTTAACTACCCTTCCACAGTCTCCTCCTTACTACTTCTTTTCTTCTCTACAACATAAGAATCTTAAGAAAAGAAGCCAGGTATAAGATAGGAATTCATTCATTGCAGGGCAGTGGTTTCACTGTATGTCAATTTTTTCTCAGGTATATACCTTCTTCTAGAGTTGGGAGGATCAGTGTTACATCACTCTCCTTGCAGTCTCTTTGGAAAACATACAGATTATATTTAGACTATGGCTAAAGGAACTAGATCAGTCTTATACAAATTTAAGGGACTCTAACCTCAAGTTCAGTGCTTGTGCAGTAATGATTGGAGAACACAACTGCTCTCACCTCCACACATACTCACAGTACCTTCATGTGTAATTACAGTCTAAGTGTCTTACCATACCCTTCAAAACAACTAACCCTTTAGGGTGTCCAGTTGTTGTCACTCTGCCCAACTAAATAATACATATATAAACGAACCCCAAGAGATCTGGTCATGAAGGTCCCCTCCACCAATACCAACATTGTGCCTTCTTACTTAGGAAAAAGTGTCTGTGTGTATAGCATTGCAAAAATAACTTAGGATGTTAGATTAGGGAATGAGTGGGAGTGTCTTTGAAAGTCATCAACTTCCTGACTTCTCAAAGATAAACACACAATTACTATTTGAACAATTATAATGTCATGGAACTATTATTCATTAGACAGCTCTCAATATTAGAAAGGTCAAAGATGATAATACCCCAAATTTTGCCACTTGAACTTGGATTTGGTGAAGGAAAACCACTCCCAATTACACACATAGCTAGTGGGTTCTTATTTAAAATGACAACAATCCATCTGTTGTTACAGGTAATAGAAAATGATTCAGCATAGCTTCATTCATCTTTTCATTCATTTGTATCTANAACTAACTTGTTTTCTTTTTTTTAAAGGAGGTAACTATTACTGTTTAGCAATGGCACAACAGTTTTATTTGGCCGGAAAGGTCCTCACTGGCTTTACATAAATGAAGATGCTTGTGATTCCAGTTTATCTCTGAAACTATTCAACATGGAGTTATTTTAATTGTTTTTATCAGCAAAGCTTTATTTACTGAACTAGTTATTCAATCTATATTACATTTTTTATAAAAATAATGTATGTACATTTTAAAAACAATGATGGAAGCTTTGTTTTTGCATTAGATTACCAGTTTAAGAATATGAGCTAAATATTAATGTCTAAAGTAACTTGACCATATTTTATGCTTTTCTATGCTCACTTCAGCTTGGCTTTTTGTCTTTTAAGGGGAAAAAAATGCAGTAGTGTGTTAGAGACTAGAAACATGTATGGTTTCTCGGTTCTACCATATATTAAGTTAAAGTACATCTTCTTTGTTTAAAATGTACTTGCTAAACTTCAGTAAAATAAAAGCATTATGACTTTGTCAATTGAACTGAGTGTTTATTTTCAAGTTGCCAACTGCAATTATTGAAACAGAGTCATAGTACAAATCAACTTATTCCATTTAACTTATTTAAACTGGCCAATATTCTTGTCTCCAATTGTTCTTATTGAATCACACCAGATTTCCTTTTCTGGGCTGTGTGTGCTTAGTAAACTTGCTTCCAGTTTGTACTAGGAAGCAGGAAATATGTGATGAATTGAGCTGGAAAATATTTTCTGAATATCTATTATTTCAAAAAAAACTTCTCCCACTTTCAGTGAAGAACAGAAATATAAAGGACATATATCTACTCAGGCCCAAAGAAAATCCAAGTATCCTTGTATCTCCAAATAATAAGCATTGTAGGCTAATGAAAAAATAAAGCAAAATTTTAAAAAAGTAACCTAATCATAAGCCAAAACCGTAGTCCTGCCCTACAGTTTATCTAGTCTGTCTTTACCTTCTCCTCAGCTCATTTCCACTAAAATCCTGGAGCTCATCCAAATTCTGGTTCACCAAGGAACCCTCAGTTTTTCCTGTACAGTGCCACTTCCACTCCTCATCCTTTCTTATAAAAGCTATGTTGTATCTCACAGTGCTTCTAGCTTGTCAGCCAAAGACTGTAGGTCTTCTGTTTGTGAACCAGATTGCTTTCTTCCACAAATATGCCCTCTTACTATCCCCTCATCACCATCCTTATTGATAGAATTTTTAAGAGTCCTAAAAAGGTTAAAGCTTTTCCTCTGCTCTAGAGGAAAACGATACCTAAAGATTTTTGTTAATTAAACAGGTTTGCTCTGGTAGTATGTCCTGTCTTCACCATAGCACAATAAGCAGGGTACCAAATAGTTAATCATATGATATTCAGGGTCACATTATTTAAAGCTTAATGTCATGATCAGAGGACATCTATGACACCGGCTGCCCATCTTTCAGGGATCCAAGTGCTCAATATTGTCCATAGTTTAGCTTACTCAGAAGTTACCCACCTTGGCTTAACATTGATGGGAGTGATTTGATTCAGGGTTGCATAGATAACCAGACTTATTAGCCGAGCAACTATAGGAATCTCCTCGTTATATGAAGCCCGCTTAATTGGTCCATCTGGAGAAAATGAAACCCACCCTCCACCACCATGTTTCCTGGGATAAAACTGCTTACAATTTCAAGGCAAACCCTTAACTACCCTTCCACAGTCTCCTCCTTACTACTTCTTTTCTTCTCTACAACATAAGAATCTTAAGAAAAGAAGCCAGGTATAAGATAGGAATTCATTCATTGCAGGGCAGTGGTTTCACTGTATGTCAATTTTTTCTCAGGTATATACCTTCTTCTAGAGTTGGGAGGATCAGTGTTACATCACTCTCCTTGCAGTCTCTTTGGAAAACATACAGATTATATTTAGACTATGGCTAAAGGAACTAGATCAGTCTTATACAAATTTAAGGGACTCTAACCTCAAGTTCAGTGCTTGTGCAGTAATGATTGGAGAACACAACTGCTCTCACCTCCACACATACTCACAGTACCTTCATGTGTAATTACAGTCTAAGTGTCTTACCATACCCTTCAAAACAACTAACCCTTTAGGGTGTCCAGTTGTTGTCACTCTGCCCAACTAAATAATACATATATAAACGAACCCCAAGAGATCTGGTCATGAAGGTCCCCTCCACCAATACCAACATTGTGCCTTCTTACTTAGGAAAAAGTGTCTGTGTGTATAGCATTGCAAAAATAACTTAGGATGTTAGATTAGGGAATGAGTGGGAGTGTCTTTGAAAGTCATCAACTTCCTGACTTCTCAAAGATAAACACACAATTACTATTTGAACAATTATAATGTCATGGAACTATTATTCATTAGACAGCTCTCAATATTAGAAAGGTCAAAGATGATAATACCCCAAATTTTGCCACTTGAACTTGGATTTGGTGAAGGAAAACCACTCCCAATTACACACATAGCTAGTGGGTTCTTATTTAAAATGACAACAATCCATCTGTTGTTACAGGTAATAGAAAATGATTCAGCATAGCTTCATTCATCTTTTCATTCATTTGTATCTGTCTCTTATACACATCTATGTGTGTATAAGAGACAGGATGTGANGGAAAACATACAGATTATATTTAGACTATGGCTAAAGGAACTAGATCAGTCTTATACAAATTTAAGGGACTCTAACCTCAAGTTCAGTGCTTGTGCAGTAATGATTGGAGAACACAACTGCTCTCACCTCCACACATACTCACAGTACCTTCATGTGTAATTACAGTCTAAGTGTCTTACCATACCCTTCAAAACAACTAACCCTTTAGGGTGTCCAGTTGTTGTCACTCTGCCCAACTAAATAATACATATATAAACGAACCCCAAGAGATCTGGTCATGAAGGTCCCCTCCACCAATACCAACATTGTGCCTTCTTACTTAGGAAAAAGTGTCTGTGTGTATAGCATTGCAAAAATAACTTAGGATGTTAGATTAGGGAATGAGTGGGAGTGTCTTTGAAAGTCATCAACTTCCTGACTTCTCAAAGATAAACACACAATTACTATTTGAACAATTATAATGTCATGGAACTATTATTCATTAGACAGCTCTCAATATTAGAAAGGTCAAAGATGATAATACCCCAAATTTTGCCACTTGAACTTGGATTTGGTGAAGGAAAACCACTCCCAATTACACACATAGCTAGTGGGTTCTTATTTAAAATGACAACAATCCATCTGTTGTTACAGGTAATAGAAAATGATTCAGCATAGCTTCATTCATCTTTTCATTCATTTGTATGCATGTGTGCACACACACAGTATATACACACAAAGCATGTCTTCTTTTATCAATGAATTATTAAAATCAACTTTGGAAATTAAAAAATTATCTCCCTTGAAGGCTATGAGCAACTAAATCATGAATATAAAAACCAAGTCATATATAAAGGTAGTTGAATATCACTGAGAAGAGTGGTAATTATTTCAAATATAAAATGCCTAAATAATGATGATAACTCTGATTCTTAGCCCTTTAAAAGTTTTTAAAAAGTCACCTTTCTTAGCCCCACACTAGCCATATAAAATTTCTCCTTTTTATACATTATCTAGGTGTATTGCAATCCTTCTCTAACGTTTATAGTTTTAAAAGAAATGATAGCAGAACTGAGAAAACAGACCTGGGACCCTGTTTTAAACCTTGATACTTTTAAAGTACAGGAGGTAGAAATTCCAGGAAGACAAATGTACTGATTTAGCAATGGCAAGGCTGCCTGGGATATAAGGCATATTTATTAAAATTTTTGGAATAGACCTATCAACAACTTCCATCACTTATTTTAATCAGATACCTCTGCTGACCAGTATGCACTACAATAAACACAAATCCAATTGATTTGAACTAATGAACTTCCAGATGTTCAAGCTGGTTTTAGAAAAGGCAGAGGAACCAGAGATCAAATAGCCAACATCTGCTGGATCATGGAAAAAGCAAAAGAGTTCCAGAAAAACATCTATTTTTGCTTTATTGACTATGCCAAAGCCTTTGAATGTGTTCATCATAATAAACTGTGGAAAATTCTGAAAGAGATGGGAATGCCAGACCACCTGACCTGTCTCTTGAGAAACCTATATTCAGGTCAGGAAGCAACAGTTAGAACTGGACATGGAACAACAGACTGGTTCCAAGTAGGAAAAGAAGTACGTCAAGACTGTATATTGTCACCCTGTTTATTTAAATTATATGCAGAGTACATCATGAGAAACGCTGGGCTGGAAGAAGCACAAGCTGGAATCAAGACTGCTGGGAGAAATATTAATAACCTCAGATATGCAGATGACACCACCTTTATGGCATAAAGTGGAGAGGAGCTGAAGGGCCTCTTTATGAAAGTGAATGAGGAGAGTGCAAAAGTTGACCTAAAGTTCAACATTCAGAAAACAAAGATCATGGCATCTGGTCCCATCACTTCATGGGAAATAGATGGGGAAACAGTGTCAGACTTTATTTTAGGGGGCTCCAAAATCACTGCAGATGGTGATTGCAGCCATGAAATTAAAAGACACTTACTACTTGGAAGGAAAGTTATAACCAACCTAGATAGCATTACTATCTAGGTTGCTTACTACTAGTAAGCAGAGACATTACTTTGCCAACAAAGGTCCGTCTAGTCAAGGCTATGGTTTCTCCAGTAGTCATGTATGGATGTAAGACTTGGACTATGAAGAAAGCTGAGCACTGAAGAACTAATGCTTTTGAACTGTGGTGTTCGAGAAGACTCTTGAGAGTCTCTTGGACCACAAGGAGATCCAACCAGTCCATTCTAAATGAGATCAGTCCTGGGT
>SJYW01038157.1:4123-20627 GCA_006410735.1 Raphicerus campestris
TGCAGCCATGAAATTAAAAGATGCTTACTCCTTGGAAGAAAATTTATGACCAACCTAGATAGCATATTGAAAAGCAGAGACATTACTTTGCCAGCAAAGGTCCGTCTAGTCAAGGCTATGGTTTTTCCAGTGGTCATGTATGGATGTGAGAGTTGGACTGTGAAGAAAGCTGAGCACCAAAGAATTGATGCTTTTGAACTGTGGTGTTGGAAACTTGTGAGAGGTCCTTGGACTGCAAGGAGATGCAACCAGTCTATTCTAAAGGAGATCAGCCCTGGGTGTTCTTTGGAAGGAATGATGCTAAAGCTGAAACTCCAGTACTTTGGCCACCTCATGTGAAGAGTTGACTAATTGGAAAAGACTCTGATGCTGGGAGGGATTGGGGGCAGGAGGAAAAGGGGACGACAGAGGATGAGATGGCTGGATGGCATCACTGACTCGATGGACGTGAGTCTGAGTGAACCCTGGGAGTTGGTGATGGACAGGGAAGCCTGGCGTGCTGTGATTCATGGGGTCGCAAAGAGTCGGACATGACTGAGTGACTGAACTGAACTGAACTAAACCTCTTCCCCCTCAATATCAGAATTCTATTTTCCAGCATTTCATGTCTCTCTCTGAATTTTTTTGAACCTGGGGAAGGTATAGGATGTTATCAACTGATACTTCTAAATTCCAGGAAATATCGACACCACAATTTCCAAACAATTTTAATCATAGATTTTTTTCATTGTTATTTGTTTAGAAAAATATTTACTAATATCTTGAGGGACATAGAGTTTATTAAATACTTTTGTAATTCACTGAGTAACACTGGGAATAAGACCTCTTTTTAATAATGTGTCCATGATATTTTCACATATTTCCACTTTATACTGCTAGTTCCCCATGATTGATTACTTGAAAATAACATCTTAAATTTATAGAATTAGTGGTTCCCACTTTCTACCATGTTGGGGTCCTTAACAGAGTCCACAGTAAAACAACAAATGGCAAATAAAAGATTAAAAAACATATGCTTTCAAGAGGTTCAATGAGAGATTTTTTAATGGCTTAAATTGATAGAAAAGGCCAGGGAAGGAGAAGCAAATATTGACTTTTTGTTACGGCTTTGGTAAACTAACTCTAGGTGCTACATTTCATGGAATGTTAGCTTGGTGCCAGGGTTTTTCTAAAGGAAAATGTGAGGAGAGATGGAGAGAGCAAGGGAGGTCTTTGTCGAAATAAATAAATTTGGGAAATCGGGATTAAAGAAAAATTTTAAAGTTTTCATTACTTCTGAACTTTTCATGTGCCATTAATGTTTGAATGAGGAAGGCAAAGTTCTCAAGGGAGTAATGTATGCACCAGATTTTAAAATCCCAAGTAACAGAAATCTTTTCAACATGTTGACTGATCTACAAAAAGAAGTCCAGACTCCTATGCATGAGTTAATTTCAACCTACATTTTCAGTCTTCTCTTACTATTTACTGTCCTGTATACACTTTCTGCTCAAGTCTAATCAATTTTCTACATTTCCTTAAGACTCAGAATAAATTTTTTGACATTTCCTTCAAGACTTGCCGTGATGATTCTTTATTCACTTCTGAAATTCCAATCCTTAATCCAGTCTTCAAATCCCAACCCTAGTTCAATCTCTTCTATGAAACTGTCTAGTATTTAGAGAAAGATCACGTTATACATCAGAATTTTAGGCTTGACAAATACTTCTTCACATTACTTATTATTTACACCTTTTCTGCACAACTGTAAGTCCTTTTTGAGAAGAGAAGCACATCTCATAACTTTTTATTGATTTTTTCAAGTTTGCAGAAATCCTTACCTTACAGTGCGATAATTGGTTAAGAGAAAATATCTAAACACATATTCAACAGGGATACTAAAAATAAATATTAGATGAAGCATTTTTATTAATAGAGTTTTATGATTTCATCAGTTTCTGTATAAAATGTTAATAATAACATTCAAAGTCAAGCACACACATTCTGATCCACATTTACTACAACTTAATTCACTGAAGGACTAGTTTCCATAAAAAGTAGTATATATTTATGCTTATGGAATAAAAGACCAACAATCAATAAAAAAAAAGTTCTAAAAAATTTAAAGTAACTGAGTAACACATCTAATAGAGATAAAGGAACTAGAACACTTATAAATGCAGGATTATTTGCTTCCTTTTCTGACTCCTAATTAATTGAGAAGCATAAATAAGATCATGGAAGTTAGATAGTATGGGATGGCTAAGCTAAGTAGTTTCATTTATTTACTATTATAGATGAGTATGTAGATGTTAGAAAAGGTAACTAAATATAAAATTCCCTATTATCAGTAATATTGTCAAGAAGTCTATATTAATGTTTAATATCTAACCAAGGAACTCAGTGTGTGATGCTGTAATGAAACCATTCATCTTCCTAGAAATCAATTAAAAGTTAATTAAAATTGTTAACAAGAAATATCACACATCTCTTTTCATCTTGTACTACATCAAAGCAATAAACAGTAATAGCTGCAACTTTATAATCATCTCTCCATGGTTAACACATTTTGTAATATGCACTTTACTATGGGACCTGATTGTGGCTACTTATTCGTGAATGCATATTGCTGGGACATCGGATGATAGTCTGTAGACAAATAAAGATTTCACTCGACAAAACTGTGAATATATGCTAGGAAAACTTTTGAATAGCCTTAATCACTGAAGTCAAAGTTAAGAGTCAGCCAGTTAACACTGCAGGCAGAGAAATAATTACTTAATAAGGACCACACATCATGCACAGGGCTTTTATTGACTATACCATTTTATAGAACATCATTTAAAAGGGAAGCTGGAAAATATATTTCTTACACATTATATCTGTGCCTTTTGCTGCCTAATTATATTTTAGAGAAGTCTATTGTATAAGCTTTCTCACTGATAAAGGTGGAAACCCATTACTGGGATACCTACACTGGGAATCACAAATTCTATAGAGATGTAAAAACATGTCTTTCGGGTAGGGTAGAATATACTGTGACAAGACCTTGAAGGAGAGCATGAGGCCTGCCCTTCTTCCATTGAAAACTCTCTGCATAGATTACATACGCATTTTCAATGATTCATTCTTATTTAAAATGTTTTCTATTCATACCCATTTGGATTATTGACATAAATGATTTCTGTTTATTTTCATAAAATATTTTCTTAAAATTCAGGTCTATATAAAGAACTTTGAGGACAAACAGAAAATATAGCTATGAGAAAGGTGTGAACTGCCATGTAGCACCTAATCAGCCCAGTGCAAAACTGAGAGGGAGCCTAGCTCTAGTTTTTGCTCGTCCTTCACAGCAATTTTTGAGTCTGTGCACTCCTCTCTCACCTTGAAGCGGGAGCCATATAGATGTGTATAAGAGACATCTCTAAGCATGCTATTAAATTTGTTCAGTCCTCATAGATAGTGAGGTAAATACTATCATCATTCTTTTACAAATGAAGTATGGAAACTTAGAGTGGCTGACTCACCCAAGGACATAGAATTAGTATGGGAAAGAGCTGGCTTTTAACCTAGTGCTTAAGCCCTTAAGGAATCTCTAGTTTACATATGTGTTTTCTAGACTCCTAAGGATTAAATATATGACAGTTTCAATATTAAAAAAAAAAAAACCTATTTACTCTCATTATATTTTTAGTGATTTGAGCTCAAGTATACTTGTTACTTTCTAGCCAGCAAGTCCATTTGCCATTGTTCACTAATGAATAGGTATGGAGAGAGGAAACATTTGCCAGTATCATGAGTCAGTAAATTGCTTTCCCCCTTTTACACTGATAATCACATCTCTTAAAATAACTCAGTTTCTTAAAGAAATAAAGATGACAATTATTTTATGTCTTTTTGAAGTTGATAGATAATTTTAAAAATGTACTTCCATTAGTAATGTCATCAAGGAGGCACTGCCCAACTGCTTCTGACCTCCCTGCTCAACAACTTTTATGGCTCCCGCTTCAAGGTGAGAGAGGAGTGCACAGACTCAAAAATTGCTGTGAAGGACGAGCAAAAACTAGAGCTAGGCTCCCTCTCAGTTTTGCACTGGGCTGATTAGGTGCTACATGGCAGTTCACACCTTTCTCATAGCTATATTTTCTGTTTGTCCTCAAAGTTCTTTATATAGACCTGAATTTTAAGAAAATATTTTATGAAAATAAACAGAAATCATTTATGTAAATAATCCAAATGGGTATGAATAGAAAACATTTTAAATAAGAATGAATCATTGAAAATGCGTATGTAATCTATGCAGAGAGTTTTCAATGGAAGAAGGGCAGGCCTCATGCTCTCCTTCAAGGTCTTGTCACAGTATATTCTCCCCTACCCGAAAGACATGTTTTTACATCTCTATAGAATTTGTGATTCCCNGAAAATGCATATGTAATCTACGCAGAGAGTTTTCAATGGAAGAAGGGCAGGCCTCATGCTCTCCTTCAAGGTCTTGTCACAGTATATTCTACCCTACCCGAAAGACATGTTTTTACATCTCTATAGAATTTGTGATTCCCAGTGTAGGTATCCCAGTAATGGGTTTCCACCTTTATCAGTGAGAAAGCTTATACAATAGACTTCTCTAAAATATAATTAGGCAGCAAAAGGCACAGATATAATGTGTAAGAAATATATTTTCCAGCTTCCCTTTTAAATGATGTTCTATAAAATGGTATAGTCAATAAAAGCCCTGTGCATGATGTGTGGTCCTTATTAAGTAATTATTTCTCTGCCTGCAGTGTTAACTGGCTGACTCTTAACTTTGACTTCAGTGATTAAGGCTATTCAAAAGTTTTCCTAGCATATATTCACAGTTTTGTCGAGTGAAATCTTTATTTGTCTACAGACTATCATCCGATGTCCCAGCAATATGCATTCACGAATAAGTAGCCACAATCAGGTCCCATAGTAAAGTGCATATTACAAAATGTGTTAACCATGGAGAGATGATTATAAAGTTGCAGCTATTACTGTTTATTGCTTTGATGTAGTACAAGATGAAAAGAGATGTGTGATATTTCTTGTTAACAATTTTAATTAACTTTTAATTGATTTCTAGGAAGATGAATGGTTTCATTACAGCATCACACACTGAGTTCCTTGGTTAGATATTAAACATTAATGTAGACTTCTTGACAATATTACTGATAATAGGGAATTTTATATTTAGTTACCTTTTCTAACATCTACATACTCATCTATAATAGTAAATAAATGAAACTACTTAGCTTAGCCATCCCATACTATCTAACTTCCATGATCTTATTTATGCTTCTCAATTAATTAGGAGTCAGAAAAGGAAGCAAATAATCCTGCATTTATAAGTGTTCTAGTTCCTTTATCTCTATTAGATGTGTTACTCAGTTACTTTAAATTTTTTAGAACTTTTTTTTTATTGATTGTTGGTCTTTTATTCCATAAGCATAAATATATACTACTTTTTATGGAAACTAGTCCTTCAGTGAATTAAGTTGTAGTAAATGTGGATCAGAATGTGTGTGCTTGACTTTGAATGTTATTATTAACATTTTATACAGAAACTGATGAAATCATAAAACTCTATTAATAAAAATGCTTCATCTAATATTTATTTTTAGTATCCCTGTTGAATATGTGTTTAGATATTTTCTCTTAACCAATTATCGCACTGTAAGGTAAGGATTTCTGCAAACTTGAAAAAATCAATAAAAAGTTATGAGATGTGCTTCTCTTCTCAAAAAGGACTTACAGTTGTGCAGAAAAGGTGTAAATAATAAGTAATGTGAAGAAGTATTTGTCAAGCCTAAAATTCTGATGTATAACGTGATCTTTCTCTAAATACTAGACAGTTTCATAGAAGAGATTGAACTAGGGTTGGGATTTGAAGACTGGATTAAGGATTGGAATTTCAGAAGTGAATAAAGAATCATCACGGCAAGTCTTGAAGGAAATGTCAAAAAATTTATTCTGAGTCTTAAGGAAATGTAGAAAATTGATTAGACTTGAGCAGAAAGTGTATACAGGACAGTAAATAGTAAGAGAAGACTGAAAATGTAGGTTGAAATTAACTCATGCATAGGAGTCTGGACTTCTTTTTGTAGATCAGTCAACATGTTGAAAAGATTTCTGTTACTTGGGATTTTAAAATCTGGTGCATACATTACTCCCTTGAGAACTTTGCCTTCCTCATTCAAACATTAATGGCACATGAAAAGTTCAAAAGTAATGAAAACTTTAAAATTTTTCTTTAATCCCGATTTCCCAAATTTATTTATTTCGACAAAGACCTCCCTTGCTCTCTCCATCTCTCCTCACATTTTCCTTTAGAAAAACCCTGGCACCAAGCTAACATTCCATGAAATGTAGCACCTAGAGTTAGTTTACCAAAGCCGTAACAAAAAGTCAATATTTGCTTCTCCTTCCCTGGCCTTTTCTATCAATTTAAGCCATTAAAAAATCTCTCATTGAACCTCTTGAAAGCATATGTTTTTTAATCTTTTATTTGCCATTTGTTGTTTTACTGTGGACTCTGTTAAGGACCCCAACATGGTAGAAAGTGGGAACCACTAATTCTATAAATTTAAGACGTTATTTTCAAGTAATCAATCATGGGGAACTAGCAGTATAAAGTGGAAATATGTGAAAATATCATGGACACATTATTAAAAAGAGGTCTTATTCCCAGTGTTACTCAGTGAATTACAAAAGTATTTAATAAACTCTATGTCCCTCAAGATATTAGTAAATATTTTTCTAAACAAATAACAATGAAAAAAATCTATGATTAAAATTGTTTGGAAATTGTGGTGTCGATATTTCCNTATTAAAAAGAGGTCTTATTCCCAATGTTACTCAGTGAATTACAAAAGTATTTAATAAACTCTATGTCCCTTAAGATATTAGTAAATATTTTTCTAAACAAATAACAATGAAAAAAATCTATGATTAAAATTGTTTGGAAATTGTGGTGTCGATATTTCCTGGAATTTAGAAGTATCAGTTGATAACATCCTATACCTTCCCCAGGTTCAAAAAAATTCAGAGAGAGACATGAAATGCTGGAAAATAGAATTCTGATATTGAGGGGGAAGAGGTTTAGTTCAGTTCAGTTCAGTCACTCAGTCATGTCCGACTCTTTGCGACCCCATGAATCACAGCACGCCAGGCTTCCCTGTCCATCACCAACTCCCAGGGTTCACTCAGACTCACGTCCATCGAGTCAGTGATGCCATCCAGCCATCTCATCCTCTGTCGTCCCCTTTTCCTCCTGCCCCCAATCCCTCCCAGCATCAGAGTCTTTTCCAATTAGTCAACTCTTCACATGAGGTGGCCAAAGTACTGGAGTTTCAGCTTTAGCATCATTCCTTCCAAAGAACACCCAGGGCTGATCTCCTTTAGAATAGACTGGTTGCATCTCCTTGCAGTCCAAGGACCTCTCACAAGTTTCCAACACCACAGTTCAAAAGCATCAATTCTTTGGTGCTCAGCTTTCTTCACAGTCCAACTCTCACATCCATACATGACCACTGGAAAAACCATAGCCTTGACTAGACGGACCTTTGCTGGCAAAGTAATGTCTCTGCTTTTCAATATGCTATCTAGGTTGGTCATAAATTTTCTTCCAAGGAGTAAGCATCTTTTAATTTCATGGCTGCAGTTTTAGTAATGAGAGCCAAATGGGTTAGTAAATGCTACTCCCATAATTAAATTTAACTACACAATCTCAGACAGAACTGAAATTGTAGGTCTTATTCTTAGGGAAAGAGCTCATATAGCAAAACAAGTAACTCATACGACATCCTTATAAACATCAGATGTTACATGAAAAGAAGTCTTTGTGTTTACCCAATTCTTTCTGTTAGATTCACCACTCATGAGTGAATAAGGGATCAGAGAAAAGATGATTTTCTTACTAAAATGTCTTTCCTCTTGGCAAGTTGAAGCCTGGAGAAAGTAAGTTACCATTCCCTGATCCTTAATAAAAAAGGATCTTTCAATGCAACAGTTCTCTGAACATTGGAAAATTCACAAGAGAAAATATGATTAATGTACGGGGTTGGAAAATACCAACATGATGCAAGCACTGTAGATGATTCATTCTGAAATTAAAAATTTATTTTTTAATATCAGTCTCTTGTTAGAGCAAGTTTCCTTTAACAATCCCCTAGCCCAGTGGTTTTCAAACATGAGCTGAATAATCAAATGTGAGGTCTTCTCCAAGTCATTTGTTACCAATGTAGGTACACATTTGCATTATTGTAATACTAGTTATTATTGGCTTATATTATCTATGGCAATGACAATTCACTTAAATTTTTATATATTTTATTCAGTGGAACAGACCAATGGCTTTGCAACTAGTTACAGAGAATTATGCAATAACTGTCATCTATTTTATTCATATTATAATTGATCTGAGCCACATTTGTGAATTTCATCTCTGACATGTATAATGGTAGTAAAAGAAATGCAAATTTGCTATTCGATTTCACATCTTTTATTTTATAGTTTTAGAGGTATTACCTGATACTTAGAGGGAACACACCAAAGTTAATGATATCAAAAATACATATAGTGGAAACACTGAAACTAACCAGCACTTCTACAATGTAGCAATCATTTTATAATTCAAGGTCATTCTCCATCTTAAACTACATAGGTCCTCTTTGTCATTCTACAAAATATTAAAAATACAAAGCCATTTACTTATCATCATGCTCATTTAAGTCATAACAAAATACTACTTTTTAATTTTTAAAAATGATATTTTCCAGTTTGGACCTGGATTCAGTAGTTTTACCAAGGTAATCAGAGTCCTATATGAAATTCTGATAATTCTACAGTGTTTGTTTGGGGATTCTTAATTAAAAGAACAGAGGCTGATAATGGAAGAGATATAAATCAAAATAGAACCAAACAACAGATGCATAATGATTAAATACATATTTTAAGAATTTTATAGCTGTGTATTAATAAGTAGCAGGAGTAGCATCTTCATTAAGCTGACTTAAAACTCAACATTCAAAAACTGAAGATCATGGCACTAGTCCTGTCACTTCATGGCAAATAGATGGGGAAAAAATGGAAACAGTGACAGACTTCTTTTTCTTGGGCTCCAAAATCACTACAGTTGGTGACTGCAGCTACAAAATTAAAAAACACTTGCTCCTTGGAAGAAAAGCTATCACAAACCTAGACAGTGTATTAAAAATTAGAGAAATCACTTTTCTGACAAAAGTCTGTATAGTCAAAGCTATCGTTTTTCCAGTAGGCATGTGTGAATGTGAGAGTTGGACTATAAAGAAGACTAAGAGTCAAAGAATAAATGCTTTTGAACTGTGGTTTTGGAGAAAATTCTTGAGAATCTCTTGGATAGCAAGGAGATAAAACCAGTCAATCCTAAAGGAAATCAATCATGAATATTCATTGGAAGGACTGATGCTGAAGCTGAATTTCCAATACTTTGGCCACGTGATATGAAGAGCCAACTCACTGGGAAAAAAACTGTGATACTAGTAAAGATTGAAGACAGGAGGAGTAGGGAGCAACAGAGATGGCTGGATGGTATCATTGACTCAATGGACATGACTTTGAGCAAACTCTGGGAGATAGTGAAGGACAGGGAAGCTTGGTGTGCTGCAGTCCATGGGGTTGCAAAGAATCGGACATGACTGACAGACTGAACAATGAACAACAACAGTAATATCTTTATATATTTTAATAAATGCAATTCATTTTTGTATCCTAGAAATAGATATATAATTTAAAAGTATTAAATATGATATAAGGTACAGTTATATGAAGCTATTGGCATGTATAACAGAAGGTCTCATTTATAGTTCATGATTCAGAGAAGACTGCTTTGAGAAAGTGATGTTTAAATTGACTTTTGGAAGATGAGCAGGCACTAGCCTGGCAAATAATAGCAGAAGCCTCCACTATGCAGAGGCTTTAGAGAAATTTGGAGGTTGGAGAGATTTGCATTATTCCAGACATAGTGAAAGTAACATTCAATAGACAATATTTCGATGATAACTGTTTAAATGTTGCTGAACACAGTTGAAATCATTAAAGGATATTAAGAGAAATAATGTCATTTATCTTTTATAGAAGACCTCTCTGAAATGAAATAATGGAAAAAGAAAATAATTAACAAGTAACTTCCCTGGTGGCTCAGACAGTAAAGCATCTGCCTACAATGAGGGAGACCTGGGTTCAATCCCTGGGTCAGGAAGATCTTCTGGAGAAGGAAATGGCAACCCACTCCAGTGTTCTTGCCTGGAAAATCCCATGGATGGAGGAGCCTGGTAGGCTACTACAGTCCATGGGGTCACAAAGAGTTGGACACAACAGCGAATTCACTCTCACTCTCTCACTCTCTAGTAATCTAAGCCACAGTTGATAATTTGAGCCAAAGAAGTTAGGACTGAGATACTGTATAAAAGTGTAAACAGCATATTACAATAGAATAGTAATTTTCTCTGTAAATTCCATGATATCGTGGACTTGTTACCTAATACACCATTGTAACTTGAAGCTGAGACTCCTACATCATATTAAATATGCTTTTCTGAAATTATTGAATAAATGAATTACAGGAGATAGAAGGGGATCTCAGGAATATCTTCTTTGTTTTTATGTAATCTATTGGGTGAATGGAAGAATCATTTACTGAAATAAGGGAATTAGAGATGAAAAAGTTTTGGGCAAATATAATCAAGGGTTTAGTTAAGGACATGTTAGATTTTTGATTCTAGAGCAGACAGAATTATGATTCCCAACATATCCCATGTGTGAATATGTTACCTTACACAGCAAAAGAAATTTTGCAGATGTATGAGGTTTAGGAAATTGAGATAGGAGGATTATCCTAGATGTCCAAGTGGGCCCACTGTAGTCATCAAATCTGCTGAATAGTGAACAAAGATGGTAGCAGAGTGGATCAGAGATATAAAATAGAAGGAGAAATTCAGAAAGTGTGAGGGGAACTTAACCCACTGTTGCTAGCTTTGAAGATGGAAAAAGTGTACCATGAGCCAAGAACCAAGGTTTTTGGGTGGTCTTAGAAACTGGGAATAGTCCTTTTATGACAAGTAAAAAGGAAGTGGGGATCTCAATCCTACAGCCTCAAGGAACTGTATTCTGTCAATAACTGGAATGAGCAAAGAAATGGATCTTTGCCTACAACCTCCAGAAAGGAACACAGCCCTATGCATACCTTGATTTTAGCCAGATGAGACACTTGTTGAACTTCTGTTTTATAGAGCTATAGAATAATAAACTTGTGTAAGTCCCAGCAGAGATATCAGTTCAGTAGCTGGACATATATGGAACAGTACATACTTAACATCCCCTGTCCCTCCACACATATACATACATAGCCACATTAAGCAAATTGAATCATTGTATCATAATAAATCTTCCAAATATTGAGATAGATAAAGACACACCTTGAGTGAGAGTCATTTAAATTACATAAAAACCCCCACAGAAGAAAAGTCACTGAAATGTTTAATACTGTTGATTGAATGAACTAAGACCTACTGATGTTACCAGATTTTTTCTATTTAATTAAGCAGTGATTTAAGACAAAAAAGATTATTTTTTGTTGGGTTTTTTTTTCTTTTTGTGAGGGAATTGACAATATTGTTATTTATTTGTTTTCACTAAGATGAACAGCTTGACTAATTTGTCAGTAATTTGTAAGGCAAATTCTAGGAAAGATATAAAAGTAGAAGAAAATATGTATATATAAGCTCTTTGACTATTTTACAGTATTTTTGTCCTCTTCAGACATTCCTGCAGTTCCTCATTTTTTCTCAGGCTTCAAACTTCAGAAGTAATACCCTCCTAAGGACATTTGTGTTTTGATGAATCAGAGGGACAAATCCTGCTGGAAAGGCTGGCATTCATAGGGTGCACAGTTATAAATTTGACTTTCACATCCTGGGCTTTATCATTTCAAACAAGGCAAAAGTGTTCAGCAAAACCACCCCACTTGCTTCCCCAGTGTTTGTAAAGGTGGATGTATGTCTGCTTATATGCTGTTCAAAATATATCATATTCCATCCCAGGCTTTGTGAATAGTAATTGACTTTTGCGTCTCTCGCTCATAATGCAGCCAAGTCTCTTGTTTTCCTTCCTTTCCTTACCAGCCATTTAGTGCATAGTTATGTAACATTTTATGGTTTTTAAGATTTATTCCAATTTGTGTGAGGAACAATGAGATAGAGCTATGTAGTACAAAATGCACAGTATTTGATAATGAGATGTCATAATTTCTATTTCAATTAATTGAGTTTTAGATTATATTAATTCTCATAGCACTCCTTTGAAGAATAGCCACTCAAAATTTACTTATTTTATTTAATGTGAAGTTATTTAATATGACTTAAAATTTCCAATTGCAAAAGGCTTATTATTGCATCAACAATTCTATTATCATTTAGAGACTGTATTCTAATATTGGAGCGCCCTTTGCAGTTGCTTTACAGTTACTAAACTTTCACTTCTGTTTGGGGTTTGGAGTATGCTTAGTTTTAAACCTCAGTTGCTTTCATTAATTTATTCTAACATGAATTCATCCCTCAAATATTTATTAAGTAATTTTATGTAGGTATTATACTAAGAATTGAGGCACAGATTTTTATTTCTTTCATAACTCTAAGCAAATTATAATCCATAAGCCAGGGTTTTCTCATTTGTAGAATGGGACCAAAGATATTTATTTATAAGAACATTAGAGTTAAATGTAGTAACCTATATCTATCTATACATGGTGCTTCTATATGTAATATAGATATATAATATATAGCTTGAATTAAAAAATATACAGTATAAGCTATCACTCAATTATGTTTAATTAAAACTTTTTAAAATTTTAGAGTTCAAAATCTATTAAATAAATGATAATAAAGAAAATTCAGTATTTATGTAATGTGAATTTTCTGTCATATTGTAATATTATTATTTCTACTGATACAAAGTAATTTTGTGCTCATTTAGAATTAAGAGTATCATTAAACTATTATAAATTTCTTTTCATGTTCTGGACTTTTGTACTACATTATCATTGTCTTTTAACTTTTCTCTCTAAAGGAAAAACAATATTTGGTTAGAAATATGTCATAGTTNTGCTGGAAAGGCTGGCATTCATAGGGTGCACAGTTATAAATTTGACTTTCACATCCTGGGCTTTATCATTTCAAACAAGGCAAAAGTGTTCAGCAAAACCACCCCACTTGCTTCCCCAGTGTTTGTAAAGGTGGATGTATGTCTGCTTATATGCTGTTCAAAATATATCATATTCCATCCCAGGCTTTGTGAATAGTAATTGACTTTTGCGTCTCTCGCTCATAATGCAGCCAAGTCTCTTGTTTTCCTTCCTTTCCTTACCAGCCATTTAGTGCATAGTTATGTAACATTTTATGGTTTTTAAGATTTATTCCAATTTGTGTGAGGAACAATGAGATAGAGCTATGTAGTACAAAATGCACAGTATTTGATAATGAGATGTCATAATTTCTATTTCAATTAATTGAGTTTTAGATTATATTAATTCTCATAGCACTCCTTTGAAGAATAGCCACTCAAAATTTACTTATTTTATTTAATGTGAAGTTATTTAATATGACTTAAAATTTCCAATTGCAAAAGGCTTATTATTGCATCAACAATTCTATTATCATTTAGAGACTGTATTCTAATATTGGAGCGCCCTTTGCAGTTGCTTTACAGTTACTAAACTTTCACTTCTGTTTGGGGTTTGGAGTATGCTTAGTTTTAAACCTCAGTTGCTTTCATTAATTTATTCTAACATGAATTCATCCCTCAAATATTTATTAAGTAATTTTATGTAGGTATTATACTAAGAATTGAGGCACAGATTTTTATTTCTTTCATAACTCTAAGCAAATTATAATCCATAAGCCAGGGTTTTCTCATTTGTAGAATGGGACCAAAGATATTTATTTATAAGAACATTAGAGTTAAATGTAGTAACCTATATCTATCTATACATGGTGCTTCTATATGTAATATAGATATATAATATATAGCTTGAATTAAAAAATATACAGTATAAGCTATCACTCAATTATGTTTAATTAAAACTTTTTTTAAATTTTAGAGTTCAAAATCTATTAAATAAATGATAATAAAGAAAATTCAGTATTTATGTAATGTGAATTTTCTGTCATATTGTAATATTATTATTTCTACTGATACAAAGTAATTTTGTGCTCATTTAGAATTAAGAGTATCATTAAACTATTATAAATTTCTTTTCATGTTCTGGACTTTTGTACTACATTATCATTGTCTTTTAACTTTTCTCTCTAAAGGAAAAACAATATTTGGTTAGAAATATGTCATAGTTCTTTCACTGCCCCTAAATTATAACACAGAGTACTATGTGAATTCCTCTGTTTTTAATTTTGTTTAGGCAGCAGATCCTGATGCTGGAATAAATGGCCAAGTGCACTACAGCTTGGGTAACTTCAACAATCTTTTCCGCATCACGTCCAATGGAAGCATTTACACAGCCGTAAAGCTTAACAGAGAAGTCAGGGACTACTATGAACTTGTTGTTGTGGCAACTGATGGAGCAGTACATCCTCGTCATTCAACTCTTACTTTGGCCATCAAGGTTTTGGATATTGATGACAATAGTCCTGTGTTCACCAATTCAACATATACTGTCGTCGTTGAAGAGAACCTGCCAGCTGGGACCACTTTCCTTCAAATAGAGGTGTGTGGATGAAGCAATTGTTTCATGAATTCTGTATAAAATTTGATATTTGTATGGGTCTGACAGACTTTAGTAAAATGCACACACACACACATGCAGTTAAATTTCAAATGAATGATAACTAAATTTTAATATATATATTTCTCAAATATTACATACTCTGTTTTATCTAACAAGCCTGTTTTAGAGAGNTCTCTCTAAAGGAAAAACAATATTTGGTTAGAAATATGTCATAGTTCTTTCACTGCCCCTAAATTATAACACAGAGTACTATGTGAATTCCTCTGTTTTTAATTTTGTTTAGGCAGCAGATCCTGATGCTGGAATAAATGGCCAAGTGCACTACAGCTTGGGTAACTTCAACAATCTTTTCCGCATCACGTCCAATGGAAGCATTTACACAGCCGTAAAGCTTAACAGAGAAGTCAGGGACTACTATGAACTTGTTGTTGTGGCAACTGATGGAGCAGTACATCCTCGTCATTCAACTCTTACTTTGGCCATCAAGGTTTTGGATATTGATGACAATAGTCCCGTGTTCACCAATTCAACATATACTGTCATCGTTGAAGAGAACCTGCCAGCTGGGACCACTTTCCTTCAAATAGAGGTGTGTGGATGAAGCAACTGTTTCATGAATTCTGTATAAAATTTGATATTTGTATGGGTCTGACAGACTTTAGTAAAATGCACACACACACACATGCAGTTAAATTTCAAATGAATGATAACTAAATTTTAATATATATATTTCTCAAATATTACATACTCTGTTTTATCTAACAAGCCTGTTTTAGAGAGAGAAGGGAGAAAAGTTGCCATTGTAAGAAACTGAATAACACTTCTTAATAGACTTATTATCAATTCACAAAAGTAATGAATGCCAACTATTTATTATAACAACTGACAATGCATTAGACTATTTTAAAAAACTTAATAATCCCTCACCTTGTACCTCCAAAGTTACTCAGTATTAAATTTTTATGTGTATCATGTTACATTTATGTTTCTGCTCACACAAATATCAAATAACTACACGCTGTCTAAATGTACATGTATCCAGGTATGTACATATATACACATGTATTGTTGCTGTTTAGTCACTAAGTCATGCCTGTCTTTTTGTGACCCCATGGACAATAGCCTGCCAGGCTCCTGTATTCATGAAATTTCTCACACAAGAATATTGGAGTAGGTTGCTATTTCCTCCTCCAGGAATTCCTCCCAACCCAGGGACTGAACCCTAGTCTCTTTATTGACAGATACATTCTTTACCACTGAGCCACCTGGGAAGCCCATATACATGCATACACATATACAAATGTATAGAATAACCCTGTTTCTTACAGAAATAGATTGCTATACTTACTGTTTTGTAATATTTGTTCACTTTCTATATATAACTGGCATACTTCCAGAAGTCTGTTTCTCCTTTTTATTAGTGTCCTTGTATCTAAGCTTCTGTCTTTTAGTTCTCAAATTATTACCAGGACTCTGGATATTCAGATTCAGTAAGTTAGATTGGCCTAGAAATCTCCATTTAAGCACCAACCCTTTAATTCTGACATAGGTTTTCTATGAAGAATACTTTGGAAGAAAAAAAGAATAACTCTTTCTCAACCTGCAATCTACAATTTAAATTGTGTTAGCATGAATTTCAGAGAAGGCAATGGCAACCCACTCCAGTACTCTTGCCTGGAAAATCCCATGGACAGAGGAGCCTGGTGGGCCGCAGTCCATGGGGTCGCTAAGAGT
>SJYW01038159.1:2143-15901 GCA_006410735.1 Raphicerus campestris
AATCATCTCTTTGAAATGTAATTATGAAGAAAGGCTGGACCCCTATCACCCAGTCTCTGGTTGGCTGAGACAATCTGCAGTTGGTCCCTTGCTGCAAATTGTAAAACTACCTTCTGTCCTTAAGGTACAAGAAAATGTCCATTTCCTTGAATTTGGCTTACTCTTTCCACCCCAGATCTTAAATCCTCTCCAACTGTTTTTCTCAAAGGAGCTGGGTATTCAGATTTGGTCTCTGGTCTCTCCCCTGTTGGGCTTCCCAAGTGGCTCAGTGGTAAAGAACCTACCTGTCAACTAGGAGACATGGGTTTGATCCTTGGGTTGGGAAGATCCCCTGGAGAAGGAAATGACAACCCACTCTAGTATTCTTGTCTGGGATCATGGTGGGCTACAGTCCATGAGGCCACAAAGAGTTGGACATGACTTTTACTAAACAGCAGTAGCAGCTCCCCCCTGTTGTGGGTGAAAGTAAAAGTCACTCAGTCGTGTCCAACTCTTTGTAATTATTATACAGTCCATGGAATTCTTTAGGCCAGAATACTGGAGTGGGTCCCAACCATGGGATTGAACCCAGGTCTCCTGAATTTCAGGCAGATTCTTTACCAGCTGAGCCACAAGGGAAGCCCAAGAATACTGGAATGGGTAGCTGATCCCTTATCCAGCAGATCTTCCCCACCCAGGAACTGTAGCCGGGTCTCCTTCATTGCAGGTGAATTCTTTACCAGTTGAGCTATCTAAGTCTGTGGTGGGTACTGAAATCAATTTCTCTCTGCTCTTGTCAAGTGTGATTTTTCTTTAAGACACCTCTTTTCTATACTTGCTCTCAAAATCAGAACTCATTTAAATGCTCTGTGTAGATCCCAGTTGGGTTCTCCTTGTAACTCATTGCTTCCCCATGATATTTATGGTAAGGATGTTATTTCTAGAGATAATCCCTCGAATTTGTGATTTTTCTCTTCTTTTGGGTGCTTCATGATGGTAGGTTCATCATTATATTATTATATAATAATATGGTTCATCATTATATATATATATAATATATTCATCATTATATATATATATAATATATAATAATATGGTTCATCATTATTATTCTTACTTACATTGGCAATGACCACTTAATAAAATAGTTACATTTCATAGCTATTTTAGCATAAGAAGGACTGATGCTGAAGCTGAAACTCCAATACTTTGGCCACCTGATTCAAAGAACTGACTCATTGGAAAAGACCCTGTTGTTAGGAAAGATTGGGGGCAGGAGGAGAAGGGGACAACGAAGGATAAGATGGTTGGATGGCATCACTAACTCGATGGACATGAGTTTGAGCCAGCTCTGGATTTGGTGATGGACAGGAAAGCCTGGTGTGTTGCAGTCCATGGGGTCCCAAAGAGTCAGACACTATTGGTCGACTGAGTGGAACATTTCATAGTGCTTTACATAGCTTTATATATTACTTATATAAATCTCCTGAAGGATTGGAATACAGGAAGTTTTGCTTGAATTACTTTCTTAGTATATTAATATTGGGTGGGGGGCAATTTTCTGATTCCAGCCTTTGGTAAAAACATTTTTTTTGGAAATGTCTAATCAGAAATCTTATAGTTCAGGGTAATTCCATCCAGATTAGATCACTTGAGAAACAGGAACCATTTAATCAGTATTTGGTGATTACTTAATGAATCAGTCAAAGGCCAAGAAACCACTCCTTTGGCAAGAGACACTATGGAAGCAAGGCTTATGAATTATTCTCTTCCTAAAGTTTTGCTGAATACAAATATGACATGTAAGGAAAGGAAAAAGTGAACTTCAGTTTACCCCCCCAAAGAGCTTAAACATTACTGATTTTCTAGTGACATTGCAAATTTTTGGTCTCAAGATATTGCTTATGTTTTCCTCATTTTTCCCTCCCCTTGGGCCTAGAAAATGCTTGGTAAACAACAGGCTCTTATTAGGTGAATGGAAGGGAGTCTCTATTTTACTCTTATTTTAAATTCATAGCTGTTAAAACCAAGGCAAAATAATTAACTGATACATTTTTTTTCTACTGCTACCATAGGTGTCGTGTTACCAGGAGAGTGCATTATGTAAGTTAAATTCTTCACTGGAATGGAGTAGGCCATTGTCTGAGGAGAATTTTGTTGTAAAAACATAATATTAGTAACGTTTATAGGACAATTTTATGTGCCAGAATCAGGCTAAATATTTCACATGAAGTGTCATCTTTTCATCTTCATAATGACAACATACATTAGGCCCTGTTATCATTCTCATTTCACAGAGGGGTATGTGTTAACCCACCCTTTTGAGTTGGACCCCAAAACCTCCTGCCTGGTATCACTGGAGCCAATACAACGAGACCAAGATCATCAGATTCAGAAGCAAAGAAAAGCTCTGCATGCTGATCAGCAAATGAAGAGGACGAGTTCGTGCTCTAGAGCAGGAGCCCCAACCTGCAGGATCTAATGCCTGCTCATCTGAAGTGGAGCTGATATAATAATAACCGAAATAAAGTGCACGATGAATGTAATGCGATTGAGTCATCCTCAATCAGCCCCCTGGTCCGTGGAAAATTTGTCTTCCAGGAAACCAGTCCCTGGTGCCAAAAAGTTGGGAACTGCTGCTCTAGAGCACAGGTGTTTTGAGAGGCCGTGGGCGGGACTGTTTTATAAGGTTTGGGGCGGGGTGGAGGGGCGGAGACTGTCCTTGAGGCGGGGTGGAGGGCCGGAGGCGTCTTTGGGCGGGGCAGAGGGGCGGAGTTCTCGCAGGGTGCTATGGGAGTGCTGCTCGATCCTTCCAGGTCCTGGGCTCGGACCTCTGCCCAGGCCCGCCACCATCTTGAACTGAGCTGTCCGAGTTGAGCGCAGACGCTTCCACTCAGAACCCTGGCCTGAAGTGTCCAGTGCTACGCCTCCACAGGCACTTCCCTAGGAGCGAGTGAAACTCGATGAAGCACAAGGGAAAAAAAAGGTTAGATTGTATTTTATTATTCAGTTTCTATTTTTATTTCTCAGGAATTATTAAGGGGCTTTGCTGGCGATAGATACTCTGATTATTGTCGTGTCCTATATGAAGTCATGGGCCATCCCACTGCCCCATTTCTCCCTTACTGTCAGCTCTCAAAGAGCTGGAGTTGATAAGTCTAAAAGGAAGAAGGAAGTGACTAAAGATTAAACGAGGTGAGAGGTTTTACCAGGCAGAAACGCTATTGAAGAGATCAGAAACAGAGCACAGAGCGCTAGTTTGCTGAGTGAGAGTGAGGAACTTGGATTAGAATTATGTGCCTCCCACCATGTGCCTCACATTTACAATTAGTAGAGAGGCTAAATTTTCAGGTGAGGTTAGGAGGGACACTTGGAGAAGGCGATGGACCCCACTCCAGTACTCTTGCCTGGCAAATCCCATGGACAGAGGAGCCTGGAAGGCTGCAGTCCATGGGGTCGCTAAGAGTCGGACACGACTGAGCAACTTCACTTTCACTTTTCACTTTAATGCATTGGAGAAGGAAATGGCAACCCACTCCAGTGTTCTTGCCTGGGGAATCCCAGGGACAGTGGAGCCTGGTGGGCTGTAGTGTATGTGGACGCACACAGTCGGATACGACTGACGCGACTTAGCAGCAGCAGCAGCAGGACAGACATTTAAATGGTTGGCTTTTCTTGCCTTTCTTTGCTAACCTGCGAGAATTGAATGTGTTTCTCCTCATCCCCTGGATGGCTTGAATATTATGTCTTCTTTTGTCTCAAAGAAAGAGGAATAAATTAGAGTCTGAGTTTAATGAGACACTAAATTTAGTCAACAGAAGTAAAGTCAAATTCTGTAACGAGCAATATTGCATAGGTACCTGGAATGTTAGATCCATGAATCAAGGTAAATAGGAAGTGGTCAAACAGGAGACGGCAAGTGTGACCTTTCAGGAATCAGTGAACTAAAACGGACTGGAATGGGTGAATTTAACTCAGATGACCATGATATCGACTACTGTGGGCAAGAATCCCAGAGAAGAAATGGAGTAGCCCTCACAGTCAATAAGAGAGTCCGAAATGCAGTACTTGGATGCAATCTCAAAAATGACAGAATGATCTCTGTTCATTTACAAGGCAAACCATTCAGTATCACAATAATCCAACTCTATGCCCCAACCAGTAATGCTGAAGAATCTGAAGTTGAAAGGTTCTAGGAAGAACCACAAGACCTTTTAGAACTAACACCCCCAAAAGATGTCCTTTTCTGTATAGGGGACTGAAATGCCAAAGTAGGATGTCAAGAGATACCTGGAGAAACAGGCAAATTTGGCCTTGGAGTACAAAACAAGGTGAAAGGCTAACAGAGTTTTGCCAAGAGAACACGCTGGTCATAACGAACACCCTTTTCCAACAACACAAGAAATGGCTCTACACAAGGACATCACCAGATGGGGAATACCAAAATCAGATTGATTATATTCTTTGCAGCTAAAGATGGAGAAGCCCTATACAGTCAGCAAAAACAAGACTGGGAGCTGACTGTGGCTCCGATCATGAGCTCATTATTACAAAATTCAGACTTAAACTGAAGAAAGTAGGGAAAACCACTAGACCATTCAGGTATGACCTAAATCAAATCCCTGCGATTATATAGCAAAAATGACAAATAGATTCAAGGGATTAGATTTGATGGATGGAGTGCCTGATGAACTATGGATGAAGGTTCATGACATTGTATGGGAGGCAGGGATCCATACCATCCCCAAGAAAAAGATGCAAAAAGGAAAAATGGTTGTCTGAGGAGGCCTTACAAATAGCTGAGAAGAGAAGCTAAAAACAAGAAAAGGAAAGATATAAGCATCTGAATGCAGAGTTCCAAAGAATAGCAAGGAGAGATAAGACAGCCTACCTCAGTGATCAATGCAAAGAAATAGAGGAAAGCAATAGAGACTAGAGATCTCTTCAAGAAAATTAGAGATGCCAGGGGAACATTTCATGCAAAGATGGGCTCGATAAAGGACAGAAATGGTATGGACCTAACAGAAGCAGAAGATATTAAGAAGAGGCGGCAAGAATACACAGAAGAACGATACAAAAAAAGATGTTCATGACTCAGATAATCACAATGGTGTGATCACTCACCTAGAGCCAGACATCCTGGAATGCAAAGCCAAGTGGGCTTTAGGAAGCATCACTTCGAACAAAGCTAGTGGAGGTGATAGCATTCCAGTTGAGCGATTTCAAATCCTAAAAGATGATGCTGTGAAAGTGCTGCACTCAATATACCAGCAAATTTGGAAAACTCCACAGTGGTCACAGGACTAGAAAAGGTCAGTTTTCATTCCAATCCCAAAGAAAGGGAATGCCAAAGAATGTTCAAACTACTGCACAATTGCATTCATCTTATACGCTAACAAAGTGATGCTCAAAATCCTCCAAGCTAGACTTTACCAGTAGGTGAACCATGAACTTCAACATATTCAAACTGGTTTTGAAAAGGCAGAGGAACCAGAGATCAAATTGCCAACATCCGTTGGATCATCGAAAAAGCAAGAGAGTTCCAGGAAAACATCTGCTTTATTGACTATCTCAAGACCTTTGACTGTGTAGATTATAAAAAATGGTGGAAAATTTTAAAGAGATGGGAATACCTGACCACCTTACCCACCTCCTGAGAAATCTGTATGCAGGTCAGGAAGCAACACTTAGAACTGGACATGGAACAACAGACTGTTTTCAAGTAGGAAAAGGAGTACGTCAAGGCTGTATATTGTTACCCTGCTTATTTAACTTATATGCAGAGTACATCATGTGAAATCCTGGGCTGGATGAAGCACAAGCTAGAATCAAGATCGCCAGGAGATATATCCATATATATATGCAGATATGCAGGTGACACCACGCTTATAGCAGAAGGTGAAGAAGAAATAAAGAATCTCATGATGAAAGAGGAGAGTGAAAAAGTTGGCTTAAAACTTAAACATTCAGAAAACTAATATCATGGCATCTGGTCCCATCACTTCATGGGAAATAGATGGGGAAACAGTGGAAACAGTGTCAGACTTTATTTTTTGGGTCTCCAAAATCACTGCAGATGGTGACTGCAGCCATGAAATTAAAAGATGCTTGCCCCTTGGAAGAAAAGCTGTGACAAACCTAGACAGCATATTAAGAAGCAGAGACATTCCTTTACCAACAAAGGTCTGCCTAATCAAAGCTATGATTTTTCCAGAGTCATCTATAGATGTGAGAGTTGGACTATAAAGAAGACTGAGTGCTGAAGATTTGATGCTTTTGAACTGTGGTGTTGGAGAAGACTCTTGAGAGTCCCTTGGATCACAAGGAGATCCAACCAGTCCATCCTAAAAGAAATCAGTCCTGAATATTCACTGGAAGGACTGATGCTGAAGCTGAAAGTCCAATACTTTGGCCACCTGATACGAAGAACTGACTCATTGGAAAAGACCCTGATGCTGGGAAAGATTGAAAGTGGGAGGAAAATGGGATGACAGAGGATGAGATGGTTGGATGGTATCACCCACTGGATGGATATCGGTGTGAGCAAGCTCCAGAAGTTGGTGATGAACAGGGAAGCCTGGCATGGTGCAGTCCATGGGGTTGCAAAGAGTCAGAGATAACTGAGCAACTGAATTGTACCGCAAGTCAACTGAGAAAAGTGAAAAGGAAGCCTAGGCTTTCTCAAGGCTGAGAGAATGGGAGATATGGAAGGCAGAGAAAGGCTTCCCTCAGATAATTGCTTACAAAGTGAGGGAGGGATTGGAGCCTAGGCTGTGGAGATCCAGCCCCGGACTCCTGGTACTGCCCTGGAGACACTACAGAAGTTCTGAGGAGAAGGGCTATGGGAATAGTCCAGGGAGGGCAGGTTCACTGCCCCTTTGTTTCCCTTGGCTAAGAAGGTGAAGATGGTGAAGATTCTTCCCTTTATCTTCATTGTGTTAAGTCTAGCAAGGGGTAGCTTTTGTCTTCCTTGAGCCAAAGTGTACATGGAGGTGATAAAAGGGGCAGAGCTTAATGGCAAGGTGCCTGTGAGAATTGGATTAAGAGGATCTCACCGTCCCATCCCACCCCAGGGAAGGTCAGCCTCTGGCCTGCCTGAGCAAGTTCCCTTTCTGGATGTTGTCATCCCATGACCTGAATGGGTGGGTCTCTGTTCCACTTTGTTGAGGTGCTATTGTAACTGAAAGCGAGGTTCTGCTGCTTGCCGCTCAAAACCCAATAAAGAGGCCCGGTTGGTGGAAAGGAAAGTTTGTTTTATTTAGGATGCTGGGTGGGGGAGGGCAATGCCTGTCCAAAGGCAGACTCTCCCCTCCCCCGAAAATCAGGGGACAATAGCTTTTATAGACAGAGGGAGGGGGCTACAGGCAGAAACAGCACAGTCAATTCTGACAGTCATGTTGAAATTGGTTATCAGTGGTCTGTTCATCAGTGTCATCTTGACTGTTTCAGCTACAGTTGGTCTTCAGTTCCAGGGTCAGTTTGTTTCCATTTCCTTGAGGCCAGTTATTGGAATTGTGGCAGATTATGTCATGGCTACAATCTGGTTGTCAAGTAGTTAACTTTTTCTACCTGGTGGGGGTTTCAGTATCGATAAGACAACTCATAGGATATGGCTCAAAATATTCTTTACAGCCCTTGAGAAGGAACTAAGGTCCTTGGCTCTGCCTAATGACTACATTATTTGGTCTTTGACTGTTTTCCTTTGTTTCTGCATTTTCTCACTTCTCTGATTAAACTTATTCTTTGGCTAAAGTTTTTGCACAGATAAATGACAGGCAGAGAACACTGGGGTGCAAGGATCATAGATCTTGCTCCGTTTTAGTATTATTTAGTCCAGTACTCATAAGGATTCCTGATGTAACATAACTACATTCTGAATTTAAGCAAAATATATTGCTAGTATATGAATATCCTTATAACTGAATCTTCCTGCTTTTTTGGCTTATGACTGCAAGAAGCACTAAGGATACTGAAATAGTATACTCTGTGTTCTTAAGGAAACAAGAGAACCCGATTTGAGTTCTGCGGTTTACCCACAGTGAGGCCAAGACAAGTGACAGCCCCCTCTAGGCCTCAGATTCTCTCTTCCTAAAAACATGAAGGGTGGGCTGGTTGCTGGATACAGCTGCAGTCAATTCTTATGACTGTGGATCCTTTGATTCTTCCATACAGAGTCAGTTATGCAACTATTACCCATAAGCTGCCAAATGGGCCAGCTAATAAAGACGAACAAAATATAATGGTATTTATAATTACCCTGGGGATCAGTTCAGATCAACAAAAGGGTACTAAATCTAATAGAACTGAATATTAGAGAAGTTGTTAATCTGCTGGCTTCTGCTGCTGTGCCTTTTTTTTAACTTTTAATTTTATATTAGAGTATAGCTGATTAACGATGTGGCAGTGGTTTCAGGTGAACAGCAAAGGAACTCAGTCATATATATATGTTTATCCATTCTCCCTGCTGTTGTGCCTTCTTGATTGAGATTTTGAGTGATGGAAAAGGGAATGAGCAAAGCAAGCCTGGGAGGTAGGAGAAGTCAGACCAATGGGGTGCAGCTGCTGCCTTCTTGCACCAGGATTGTCTGAGCTTGTTATGTAAAAGATATCTTCTTAGCTACACCTGGAAGCAGGAGGGCTCCTTTTGAGTATGGTATATAGTCAATACTAGATGAGAAGAGTCAAAAGGTCTGCTTCGTTATTATTTAAAAAAAAAAGAACAGTTTTACTATATAATCAGTATTTAACTATATGCTAGGATCAAGGACTTTTGCTGCCTGATCTCATTTCATTAGGACTTTAAGTTCTGTGAAGTAGGTATTTTTTGTCACTCTAAATGGTTTAGTGACAAGGAAGCTGAGATACTAAAAATAAAAATTATTTTCCCAAGTTGATCCAGGGGCTTTTGCAATAAATAATGAAGCTATCATTTTCGGTGGAAATATAAAGAAAATGGACCTCTCATCCCTTGTTTATCCCTGCTTCTACTCTCCTTTTACCATTTCATTTGGAAATGATATCACATGGTGAACTGTATGCAAGCAACACCTAAGGTGGGGGAAAGTCCCCAAAGGGTAACAATTTGAGAAGGTTTCTGTGAAAGTGGAAAGGAACAGACTTCTTGATGTAGGGGTGGGGAAATGCCACAGCTGATTATGTAGGGACATGTAAGACAGACTTTTTTCTCATACATTTCTAAATCTGTATCTTTTCATCTTTGGTCAAAATCCTGACACCAATCCCAGTGGCCAGACAACAGTTCTCTTCCACTTGAGCAATTTTTTCCTACAGTGTGGAAAGGTTTGGATTATAAAGTCATCCTAATACTTGAGAAAAGAAGAGTAAAACATTAATATTCTAAAGAGGCAAAGTTGGCTTTCTGACTCTGTGGACTCAAAGCAGATTTTTTTCTCACAAATACCAATCTCCCTTCCACTGTCTTCACTTCACATTGATTAAAGGGCTGGAAATAATTTTACTCTTCACTAAGTCCTAGTTAAAAAGAGAAATTCAGTATTGCATATTTGAAAGTTGCTAAAAGGATACATCTTAAAAGTTCTCATTACAAGAAAAAAAAATCATAACTATGTGTGTGATGCTTGTTAACCAGACTTTTTTTGGTGACGATTTTGTGATATCTACAAATATCAAATCATTATGTTATACACCTGAAACTAATAGAATGTTATGTGTCAATTATAACTCAATTTTTAAAAGGAGAAAAATTTAGAAGTGAGGGGCAGGCAAAATGTTGGTTAGTGCTAGAATGTAAGCCTTGAAATATAAACCTTAAGCTAACTTTCCCAAAATAAATCCCAGGAAATACTAGTTTCACAAGTTGCTCTCCAAATTAAAGGCTCTGTGGTCAAATCCCTTTGGGGATGTTACATTCTCTGCCAGTGTCAATGAGAGGTTACTAGCATTTGGGGGCAAACGATTCTTTGTTGTGTGGTATTGTCCCAAGTATTGCAGGGCATTCA
The DNA here is from genome assembly GCA_006410735.1 of Raphicerus campestris. Taxonomy (NCBI): domain Eukaryota; kingdom Metazoa; phylum Chordata; class Mammalia; order Artiodactyla; family Bovidae; genus Raphicerus; species Raphicerus campestris. The sequence continues at coordinate 12,103 of SJYW01038159.1, forward strand.
GCATCCACACTATCTGGCCTTCAAGTGCAAGGAGAGTCCTCAGTTATCATGATGATCAAACTTTGCCCTAAAACATTTCTAAATGACCCTTGATGGAGGATACCAAATATCATGTAGTACAAAGGTAGCTATCACCTTATGCAAAGTCACAGAGCCTTTTTTTGTATATTGAAGATTCTGGGAAGAATTCCTTTAAAAAATATTTTTCATTTAATTCAGCATATCCCAAATATCCCAAATAAATGTAGTTTCCCCGCTTTTCTCTTTTACTTCCCACCCCCACCCTTTGTGTTTTCTTTTTTTAGAACACTAAGTGAAATTCCGTGAAATGCCTTTTGAAAAATACTGCTTTAGCAAGAAGGACCAGGACAGGAATATGAAAATGTGAAGAGATATTAATGATCAGCCAATACCTGTTGTTGTTGTTCAGTCCCTAAGTTATGTCTGACTCTCTGTGACCCCATGGACTGCAGGCTCCCCTGTCCTTCACTATCTTCCTGAGTTTGCTCAAATTCATGTCCACTGAGTCAGGGATGCTAGATGCTATCTCACTATCTCATCTTCTGCACCACCTTCGCCTTTTACCTTCAACTTTTCCCAGCATCAGGGTCTTTTCCAATGAGTCGGCTTTTTGCATGAGGTAGCCAAAGTATTGAAGCTTCAGCATCAGTCCTTTCAATGAATATTCAGGGTTGATTTCCTTTAGTATTGACCTGTTGGATCTCCTTGCAGTCCAAGAGACTCTCAAGAGTCTTCTCCAGCACCACAGTTCAAAAGCATCAATTGTTAGGCGCTCAGCTTTCTTCATGGTCCAACTCTCATATCCATACATGACTGCTGGAAAAACAATAGCTTTGACTATATGAACTTTGGTCAGTAAAGTGATATCTCTGCTTTTTAATATGCTGTTTAGGTTTGTCATAGCTTTTCTTCCAAGGAGCATGCATCTTTTAATTTCATGGCTGCAGTCACAATTCACAGTAGTTTTGGAACCCGGAAAAGAAAATCTGCTTCCACTTTTTTCCCATCTATTTGCCATGAAGTGATGGGAACAGATGCCATGATCTAGGTTTTTATAACGTTGAGTTTTGAACCAGCTTTTTCCCTCTCCTCTTTTACCCTTATCAAGAGGTTATTTAGTTTTTCTTTACTTTCTGCCATGAGAGTGCTATCATCTAATAGCTGGCACCCGCTATTCACTCCTAAACGTGAACTAAATATGACCAGTTTGCCACACAGCTTGTGGGATCTTAGTTCCCCCACCAGAAATTGAACCCTGGCCACCTCAATGAAAGCTCCAAGTCCTAACCACTGGACCACCAAGGAGTTCCCTAAAATTTTTATTTTGAGTGTAATTACCAATCATGATCTTTTGAGCCTTTGGAACCTAACCATCTGTTTGTCTGTGAGACCAACTCCCCAGGTGTCAGGCTAACTGGCTTTTATTTTGTTTGATGCTGATAGTAGCTATTATGCAATTTGTGCTGTTCAGGTCTCATTCCACTAACATTTCATTGCAAAATGAGCAGGATGGAATATTTACTGCCAAAAGGAAAACAGATGTGATACAACCTCCCTATGCACTTTAATCGTGTTCGGGTCATAGATAAAGTCTCATATACCAACTGTGGACTCTTTAACTCACCTGTGTTTTTAATTGAAAATATTAAACTAGGTAAGCACATGTGTGTAGATGTCTAATTTTTTATTATTCAAAGGAAAAAAATACATTTTCCTGTATTTTAAACTCTGTATCTCACTGATGGAAGAAACCAGCTCAGACAGTGATCAGTGGCAGAGAGATGATTTGAGCCTGGAGTCCTCACTCCCAGGCCATAATCTTTACGCTGCTCTATTTTATTATCTCTTAATAAAAGAGCTACTGAGATGGGGGAAGAGAAGTAATTGCAGTGGGCAATGAGAGGTGGATGGAGGAAAGAAATTGAGCTTGAATTGGAAGGAAAGTTCTTAGAAAGCCCTTATTTAATTGTTCCAGTGCTTAAAAAAAAAGAGAGAGAGGAAAAAAAATAAACTAAATCCAACAAGCTAAAGGACATATTTTATGCTGAATATATAGCAAAGTAAACTTAACAACAGCTTTGGTGAACTGTCAGTGCCCAAGGCCACTGTTCTCAAAGAGCTGTGAGCCCAGAGGGCAAGTTCAAGGTTCTTGGGGGCACATCATAACAGACCAAATAAAGTTGCTTAAAAAAAAAAAAAATCCAAATGCAGTTTAAAAGGAGGTTTAAATTTCCTAAATTCTAGCCTGCTTTTGGCAGGTCTTTATAAGATTATATGGTCTTCTCTTGAAAAACCTCAAATATTCCTTTCATCCCTTTCTTAGTCACTCATAGTACATTTTTCTCCTTCCATTTGACTGATTAAGTTTTCTGGATACTGCTTGCTCTCTTTTGCAGCTGTGGCAGTGGATTCAGAAATGACACAGTAACTCTAAACTGTATTCTTTTGATAATTTTTCTTCATTAAGAAAACTCTCAACGTGTACTATCCTCATGTTTAAAACACCAAATGATAGGAGCTCTCTCATTATAAGCAATTAAGTCATGAATTACAGTTTTCTTAGCATACTTTCCCCAAGCATGTTATCTCTTTTTATGTCAAAATAACAAGATCCATAGCTTGGAAAGGGTTTGAAGTTTGAGGATGTGAAACAGTCAGTGGTAGATTTTAGAGAAAGTGATTTTTAAATTATGTTTCAAAGCAGAATTCCAAGACTCACACACCTGGTAGAATTTGAACACAAAGCAATAATGAATGAAACTGGCCAAATATCTAGCAACTAAATGCTTATGCCTGATGATAATAAACAACTGACAGTAGGTCAGTGTGGAGTCCTGGTAACTGTGGAAAGCTACAGTGGGTACACTTCATCTGGGGGAATATTGACTCACAGTTGGCTGTCTTTCAAGTGAAACTAAATCTAGATTTTAAGTACTGGAAACCATCTCATGAAGATGTTAAGTGGGTGAACATGTCAGTGATAATGGACTGAATCTCACTGGTTCTTGGCTTAGACTTAGTTCTATCTTCATATCTGTCTTCCCTTTCAAACTAGACTCTTCCAGGAGCAGGCACCATTCAGATGCCTTTCCTCTTTGTGGAGTTGGTTTTCAGTGTGCAGGGATCAGAAGTGTTTTAGCTTCTAACATTTAAAATAGCCAGTAGGGGGAACCCACAGACTGTATGACTTTAAAAAACTACAGGAAGAGTTTTTTAAAAATTTATACAATAGAACTTTTAAAGCAATTTTAAGGACCATCCTCCAGCTTTCTGGCCTCCAGTTTGAGTTTTATCTTATATACCACCCCTTGTTTAAATATTGTTATGTACATCATCATTTATGCAATTGGAAACATTGAAACAAAGTATTTTCCTGAACTTTGGTCAATACATGAAATGTGGCTTAAATGCCAAAAGTAATAATCATTTCTTCATCTGGACTGATGCTGAAGCTCCAGTACTTTGCCACCTGATGCAAAAAGCCAACTCACTGGAAAAGACCCTGATGCTGGGAAAGACTGAAGGCAGGAGGAGAAGGGGATGACAGAGGATGAGATGGTTGGATGGCATCACTGACTCAATGGACATGAGTTTGAGCAAACTCCGGGAGACAGTGAAGGACAGGGAAGCCTGGCATGCTACAGTTCATGGGCTTTCAAAGAGCTGCAACAAATCTGAGTTTGTCTAAGTGCTTCCTCAGTTGAGAGAGTGGGTGATGTGTCTCTAGTCTTATTCATTTTGACACTAATGGATGGATATCAACCAGCATTTTATTATA
>SJYW01038159.1:18670-31186 GCA_006410735.1 Raphicerus campestris
AGAGATGGGAATACCTGACCACCTTACCCACCTCCTGAGAAATCTGTATGCAGGTCAGGAAGCAACACTTAGAACTGGACATGGAACAATAGACTGTTTTCAAGTAGGAAAAGGAGTACGTCAAGGCTGTATATTGTTACCCTGCTTATTTAACTTATATGCAGAGTACATCATGTGAAATCCTGGGCTGGATGAAGCACAAGCTAGAATCAAGATCGCCAGGAGATATATCCATATATATATGCAGATATGCAGGTGACACCACGCTTATAGCAGAAGATGAAGAAGAAATAAAGAATCTCATGATGAAAGAGGAGAGTGAAAAAGTTGGCTTAAAACTTAAACATTCAGAAAACTAATATCATGGCATCTGGTCCCATCACTTCATGGGAAATAGATGGGGAAACAGTGGAAACAGTGTCAGACTTTATTTTTTGGGTCTCCAAAATCACTGCAGATGGTGACTGCAGCCATGAAATTAAAAGATGCTTGCCCCTTGGAAGAAAAGCTGTGACAAACCTAGACAGCATATTAAGAAGCAGAGACATTCCTTTACCAACAAAGGTCTGCCTAATCAAAGCTATGATTTTTCCAGAGTCATCTATAGATGTGAGAGTTGGACTATAAAGAAGACTGAGTGCTGAAGATTTGATGCTTTTGAACTGTGGTGTTGGAGAAGACTCTTGAGAGTCCCTTGGATCACAAGGAGATCCAACCAGTCCATCCTAAAAGAAATCAGTCCTGAATATTCACTGGAAGGACTGATGCTGAAGCTGAAAGTCCAATACTTTGGCCACCTGATATGAAGAACTGACTCATTGGAAAAGACCCTGANGGCCACCTCATGCGAAGAGCTGACTCATTGGAAAAGACTCTGATGCTGGGAGGGATTGGGGGCAGGAAGAGAAGGAGATGACCGAGGATGAGATGGCTGGATATCACTGACTCGATGGACATGAACCTGAGTGAACTCTGGGAGTTGGTGATGGACAGGGAAGCCTGGCATGCTGTGATTCATGGGGTGGCAAAGAGTTGGACACGACTGAGCTACTGAACTGAACTGAAACTGTTAATATTTATTGCTGAACGTATGTGAGATAGAAATTGAGAGAAAGTAGTGTCTTTTTTGTATGTTTAGTATGGGTGAGGAAATCAAGGAGGTCTTTGAACCATTAGGTGGCATTTCCAGGACTCTGAAGAGCTCAGGCACCATAGTCCTTTATGTCTCAATGCAGACATGAATTCAGCAAGAGATAAAGTGATAGATATGTGATTTGTCAGAATAGGATGTTTTTAAGTTTCACAAATGGGCAGGCAAGTGTTGCACTTTCCTGAGTACTCAGTGGGTTCAGTTCAGTTCAGTCGCTCAGTCATGTCCGACTCTTTGCGACCCCATGAATTGCAGCATGCCAGGCCTCCCTGTCCATCACTAACTCTCAGAGTTCACTCATACTTATGTCCATTGAGTCAGTGATGCCACACATGCTTTTTGTTATACATAGTGATGAATACAGAGTCACGTGGGGGTCAGCAGACCTGACCCTTGTCACAATCAAGTGCTTCATATAAAATTACACAAAGGTCTTAGGGGTTTTACATCATCTTCTGGCCATGAGGCCTGCTGACATTTTATGGCCCTTTCTGATAATGGTCAGTTAACCAGAAAACTTATTTTTTCCAGGGGTGATTTTTTATTAAACCAGGCACCACCCTCCAAATAAAGTTGCATTCCTATAGGGTGAGGTGTAGTGAGTTAAAACTAAGAAAGGAATTTACTTAGCTTAAGGTTTAACATGATTAATCTTGAAGGTTAATACTTATTTCTCCTATATGCTAGTTATATTCATTATAAGGGCAAGGAATATGGAAATTTAGCAGTAAATATTGGCTCAACAAATGAAAGCCCTTCACCAGTGTTCCCCTTAAGATCTCTTTAGTCTTAAGATAGTGATAAAGTTACATTTTTACAGAGCAAGGACACAGTGATTCATAACAAAGTACAGTGATTTATAACAAAAGAGAAAATTCATTAACTCAAAAAGTCTAGTATTGCTAACATCAAAAACTACTATATTTCCTTTTTAATATTCCAAGTACATTGATTAATATATTCCCAGGTGCCTAAGGATATGGAGGCCTGGCGGCAATCATTGACTCAACAATGAGAAAAGCCCTATACTAATTAAGACTTTCAAAATACTCCCAACTCTGTGTGCTGTTTATGGTTGAGAGGTTGTCACACAAGCTAGTCTGTCAGCAGAGAGGTTTGGCCTGAGACACCCTTGTCACACCCAGGGCAGGGAATTAATTAGCAGTAATTATTGGCACAACAAATGAAAAAACCCTTCACCAATATAATTTCTAATCAACCTACTATACTATGCTAATAATTTTCCAACTTCTCAAAAGAGTCTGTATTTAGAAAGTTTAAAGCATCTCATGCCTCTCATGGTTGAGAGGTTGTAAACAATCACATTTGGCCAGACTAACCTGATCAGGGAGTCTAGAGGACCTTCAGAGGAGTTTGTAAGTTGAAACACCCTTGTCATGCCGAGGAATTTTTATTAACTGGAGCTGCAAGTAAACTCCTTCTTTGAGAGAAATGGTGATGGGGGAGAGCCCCCGTAAAGTCAGAGGTATATGTGAGAGCATAAAACAGACTCTGGTTTTCAGGGTAGATGCTCAGGAATGGAGTTTCCTGAGGCTTGATCACGCCTTTGCGTATGCCAAGCTTCCTTCCTCATGACCTTTGCCATGGGCGGAGTTCCTCACGCTGGCTCCCAGCAGTGTTTGCTATGACCAGTGCATTTTCTTGGCAAAAGTCTATTAGTCTTTGCCCTGCTTCATTCCACATTCCAAGGCCAAATTTGCCTGTTACTCCAGGTGTTTCTTGACCTCCTACTTTTGCATTCCAGTCCCCTATAATGAAGAGGACATCTTTTTTGGGTGTTAGTTCTAAAAGGTCTTGTAGGTCTTTATAGAACCGTTCAACTTCAGCTTCTTCAGCGTTACTGGTTGGGGCATAGACTTGGATTACCGTGATACTGAATGGTTTGCCTTGGAGATGAAGAGAGCATTCTGTAATTTTTGAGATTGTATCCAAGTACCGCATTTTGGACTCTTGTCGACCATGATGGCTACTCCATTTCTTCTGAGGGATTCCTGCCCACAGTAGTAGATATAATGGTCATCTGAGTTAAATTCACCCATTCTAGTCCATTTTAGTTCACTGATTCCTAGAATGTCGACATACACTCTTGCCATCTCTTGTTTGACCACTTCCAATTTGCCTTGATTCATGGACCTGACCTTCCAGGTTCCTATGCAATATTGCTCTTTACAGCATTGGACCTTGCTTCTATCACCAGTCACATCCACAGCTGGGTATTGTTTTTGCTTTGGCTCCATCCCTTCATTCTCTCTGGAGTTATTTCTCCACTGATATCCAGTAGCATATTGGGCACCTACTGACCTGGGGAGCTCCTCTTTCAGTGTCCTATCATTTTGCCTTTTCATACTGGTCATGGGGTTCTCAAGGCAAGAATACTGAAGTGGCTTGCCATTCCCTTCTCCAGTGGACCACATTCTGTCAGATCTCTCCACCATGACCCGCCCATCTTGGGTTGCCCCGTGGGCATGGCTTAGTTTCATTGATTTAGACAAGGCTGTGGTCCTAGTGTGATTAGATTGACTAGTTTTCTGTGAGTATGATTTCAGTGTGTCTGCCCTCTGATGCCCTCTTGCAATACCTACCATCTTACTTGGGTTTCTCTTACCTTGGGCATGGGTTATCTCTTCATGGCTGCTCCAGCAAAGCACAGCTGCTGCTCCTTACCTTGGATGAGGGGTGTCTCCTCACCACCACTCTTCCTGACCTTCAATGTGGGATGGTTCCTGTAGGCCCTCCTGCACCCATTCAGCCACCGCTCCTTGGACGTGGGGTTGCTCCTCCCAGCCGCCGCCCCTGGCCTCGGGTGCTGCCCCTGGCCTCGGACGCAGGGTGGCTCCTCTCAGCCCTTGCCCAACCTTGGACGCAGGGTAGTCATAGGATGTAGTAATTATTGAGAAATCATTTTTAATTTACTTATGAATTTGCTTGTTACTGAATATTTAAAAGATTACCAAACACTGTGCCTAATGCCTATAAAAATGTTTTAAAAAACTTAGAATGTTCCCCAACACATAGTAAGAAGTCAGCTACTATTTGGTTATTCAGCAATTAAAACAACACAATGATAATAGTGTGGGAACGATGAGACAAAGGGATGCAAAACAAGTGATTACAAGATAGAATGGGGAAATGTTTATCAGGAATCTAACATGTCATTTTGCATTTTAGAAGACAATTATTTTCAGTTCTGGCTGAGCCTCCCTTGTCCTAAGGTCTACTCAGTTAAAACATGTGGGGGAAATGTAGAATTCCTTAGACTTACTGATAGAGAGGCAGTCAGGGAAGAGTAGGAAAGAGTTATAGACACATTTGCTGTATGATTTTCTGACTTAACTATTTATTTGATAAAGTTCTTTCAAAATCATAGGATGTGATGTTAGGGGATCCTTGGTTCATATCATCATTAATCAGTTGATGATAGCAGATTTGGAATAATTCAGAGACCTTCTCAAGGTCAAAAATCTAGTTAGTGCATAACTGGAAATGGAATCCAGGGCTCCTTAGTCACAAGCCATAGCTTATTCAGTTAATTCACATTTCTTAACAATGTATATATCGAATGCTAAACTTTTTCATTTTTATATCTCTTTCTCATTTTTATATCCATAGAGCTAACAAAACTTATCACATATTTTCATTTAGTAAGTATTATGGGAAGAAGGAAGGAAAGAAAAAGAGAGGAAGAAAGCAATTATATCACAGGTATGCAAAAATTGAACTCAGTACTTTACAGTAGAGTTTTGCAATCCTGGTTCAATGACTATTTACTGGAGTTGTTGTAGAGATGAACAGAAATGTCTTCGGGTGATAAAATCTACCGGGTATTATAATCATAGAGTGTTTGAAAATCTATATATGTTTTTTAAGATTTCAGTTACTTAGAAATTCCATTCAAAATATGGTATTTACTTGCCTCCTAAATTGTAAAGCTGTTATTTAATTGCCATAACATAGCTAATGAAAGCCTTGGCATTGGATTTAGATGCATCTTTGACAAACATGACACTTTAATTCTGAAACAGAAATGCTCCATTAGGCTTATAGTTTTGTAACTACAGGAAGAAGACATTAAGTTATCCTTGCTACAAAAAAAGGAACACTGAATTTGCCAGAACTACTTTTAATTATGTTAAATTGAAGCAAAATTTGTTCCTGACAATCTGTAATTATATCTACATTATATCTGTCACAGAAGACTTCTAGGGAAAGAATATTCTCTAATTTGTAACACAGCCACTTAGTACAATATATATGTCTTAATCTCACTTCAAGCTCATTTCAAAGTAATGCTAAATTTCATCATGGTTTCATGTAAGAACTGTTTCAGAAACATATAGAAAAGAGAAGATGATAGTTATCATTATGAAAGGATTATAACATTGTGAGGTCAGTGGAAGTAGAGAAGAGTAAGAGTCACAAGTGACCCCTGAACAATGTCATTGTGTGTCGTTTCTTCCTCTGATATACTCAGTCTACTCTGGCTTTGCCTGGAATGACTCAAGCCAGTTTGTGAGCAGAATATTTTGTTACACTTCACAGGAGATTAAAAATCAGCATATATGATTCATGTTTGACATTACCTCTGAGAAAGGCGAGCAGACGCAGTAATTCATTTGTTGCCATTCTATTCAACAATCAGTTGATAAATGACCTTGTCACTCTAACTTCTTTGATTTAATACATGCATCGTAATGGGGTCAACTTTACCAAAGCTAACTCTTACAATTGTTTACTCAGGCTCATGTATTTTTTTTTTTCCTGATAAGAAAGAAAGGGGGAGGAGAGAGAAAGGAGAAAGCAAATGAAGAGATAAATGAGGAGGAGGAGAGAAAAGGAAAAGGTGAAGAGGACAGTCTAAAGCAAGAAAAGAGAAAAAAGGAGGAAAGATGAGATGATTTTTTTAAAAAGGTTTTGCAAACAGAAATACCAGAACACAAATAAAGAGGTTGAAAATAGATTATAATTATGACTGATGACACAAGGTTTTAGATTGGAATGCTTCTGGCTGCATATCCAGTTAAAATGCCTAAAACAATAGAGAAAATATATTAGCTCTTGGAACAATAAACCTACAGCAGTGGTTCACAACTGCAGTGGATCACAAGGGCAGTATTGGGAAGAGTTTTGACACCAGGGAACATTTAGAAATGTATGGAGACATTTTTGCTTGTTACTGTTGGCAGAGTGTGCTAATAGTCTAGTGAGTGGAGACCAGGGATGTTGCTAACCATCCTATGACCCCTACAATGCACAGACAGCTCCCCAGAACAATAACAGAAAACTATAGAGCCGAAGGTGTCCATAGTGATGAGATTGGTAATCCTGCTCTAAAATAAAAGTAGGAAGGTTCTAGAGTTGTTGAATTCAGTGCCTATATGATATCATCAGAGATCTGATTTCTTTTCATCAGTTTGTCTTCCTGGCTTGTCCTCTCAAGTTGATCAACCTCATGGTGTCAAGATACCTGCCACCCTTTCAGGTGTCACCTCCAGATGACAGTATCTCTAGGGATAATAAGGGAGTGCTTTGTTTCACTGGTACTTTCCAAACCTCCCTATTGATATTAAAGCCCATCATTATTTACCCCTTGAGCTTGGAACAGGTTTACATTTCTTTAAAACATATGGCTGCCTGATAGTTGAATAAAATCAGTGTATTTTAAGCAGGAAGAAAGAGAGCAGTGGTTGTTGGATAGAACAGCTTTTGTTTTCCTTGAATTCTGGAACCCTGATGCTTTAATATGCACCAGGAATAGGTAAGTTTGAAGGCAAGAAGATATTCAGTTATCTTGACGGGGCACTCTTTCTCTGGCTAGTGCTGGAAGGACTTGGGAAAATAATATATTCCTGGCCTTTATTTTTCTGTGTTTTCATCACTGCTTGATGCTTTTATATTTGACATTATTTCTTTAGTTACGCTAATACCATAAATTGAATTACACTCTCATCTTGCTGCCATGGAAGCTATATTTTTTCTCTGTATATTGACATTATATACTGCTCTTAACCATGTGGTTATTTTATAGTTTTAACTCTCAAAAAGTAATACTTGATTTACTTAAATAAAACCCTTCACTATTGCCTTCTCTTACCCATATATTACCTATAGCATTAACACTTCAGTTCTAGTGAATCCTGAAAAGTAAGATAGAGCTTTTGCAAGGTAAACTTGTTTCAGTGTTTCTCAGTCTTATAGTCATGACATTCTTCTTTTCTTCCTTCTTTCATTCCTTCCAGGATTACTATATGTTTTAGAGGATAAGAATGAAAACCTAAACTACACACAAAAAACTTTGTGATTCACTAGCCTATTTCTAGGTAGGTAGGATTATTTCTTTAAAACTTGTACCATATTTAAATTAATTAAGCACCAATCATGTTTCTATAAAATTATGACAAAGATTTATTGCAAAATGATGACATTCAAAAGGCCAAGAAAGGTGTTAAAGTTGGTTAGCATTATTGTTTCATTATCAACCTCTCCAGACTTCCTTTTTACACTGGCAAAGGACTTAGCGTTTCCTTTTAAATGGCCTGAAAATTTTTGCCATTACTGGATCAGAATACAGAATTCCAATACCAGGTTATTGGAATCCTGGAAGAAGTCCCATAATGATGTGTACTGACAAGCATAACACAAGTGCTTCCTTTTCCTCTCCCATATCCAGAGCAGATATCATATGTGATTGTGACACTTCATTTCATTAACTTTGTAAATAACTGAATGCTTTGGTAGTCTAGATCTGCACTATCTAATGCTGTACCCACTTGACACGTGATTATTTAAACAAAATACTAACAACTTTTTGAGTTTTTTTGACATGCTATAAATTGCATAAAGTTTACAATTTCAGTTTTAAGATATATGTACACCTATGAAAAATAGCACAATCAGGAACATATCATTTTCCAAAGTGTTTTGTGCCTACCATACTATTGAATTAAAAATAAGTTACAAAGCTATAGTAATCAAAACACTATGGAATTGGCATAAAAACAAATATATAGATCAATGGAACAGAATGAAATAGAATAAAGAGCCCACATATATACATTCAATTAATTTACCATAAAGAAACCAAGAATATGCATTGGGAAAAGCATAGTTTCTTCAATAAATGGCTCTGGGAAAACTGGACAGCCACATGCAAAAGAATGAAACTGAACCCATATACTATACCATACACAAAAACAAAATCAAAATCAAAATGGATTAAAGATTTGAGCCTAAGACTTGAAACCATAAAACTACTAGAATTACATGTAGGAGATAAGCTCCTTGACATGTCTTGGCCATGATTTTTTTTGACACCAAAAACAGAGGCAACAGAAACAAAAATAAGCAAGTGGGACTACATCAAACTAAAAAGCTTCTGCACAGCAAAGGAAACTATCAAAAAGTGAACAAGCAACCTATAGAATGGAAGAAAATATTTATAAGTTATTTAGCTTATCAGGGGCTAATATAGGGAAAGGTGTTCAACATCACTAATTATCAGACAAATCGAAACCATGATGAGATACATCTCATACCTGTGAGGATAACTACCATCAAAATGACAAGAAATTACAAGTATTGACAAGAATGTGAAGAAATGGGAACCCTGTGCATTGTTGGTGGAAATGTATTATTAGTACAGCCACTACAAAAAGCAGTAAAGGTTCTTTAAAAAATTAAAAATAGAACTGCCATATAATCCAGAAATTCTGCTTCTGGATGTATATCTGAAGACAGCCAACTCACTATGCTGAAGTGATATCTGTGTGCCCATGTTTATTACAGTGTTATTTGCAAAAGCTCAGTAGCCAAGATATGGAAACAGTTTAAGTGCATATCAATGTGGATAAAGAAAATGTGAGATATATATATATATTATTTATGTAATAAAAAATTCAGCTATAGAGATGGAAATCCTGCCATTTAACACAAGATGGATGGACCTTGTGGGCACTCACTATGCTAAATGAAATGTCATACTGAGAAAGAGGAAACAACAGAATCCAAAAGAATAGAACTCAGAAAAGAGTTGGGGGTGGAGAACAGGGGAAATGGGTGAAGGGGGTCAAAAAGTGTAAACTTGCAGAAAAAAATTAAAGAGCAAATATGCTTCCCTTATTCTTGATCTTACTGGCACAGCCTCTGTCTTTCACTATTAGGAATGAAGTTATCTCTAGATGTTTCATAGAGGTGCTTTGTCAGGTTGAGGAAGATCCTTTTCATTCTTATTTTGCTGAGAATTTATCCAGGTTGAATTCTGAAAAAATTTGTTTCTGCATCTATTGATGTAATTGTACCCATTTGGGTAGACTTGGCTGCTCATATAATGAATTACATTGACTTATTAAATGTTAATCAAATTTACATTCTTGGCGTATATTTCACTTGGGTTATGATCTATTGCCCATTCTATACATTATTGGATTAAATTTGCTGAAAGTGTGCTAAGAATTTTTGCATCTGTGTTCATGAGGTATATTGTCTGTGCTTTTGTTTTCTTCTAATATTTTGTCTGGTTTTGGTATCAGGGTAATTCTGGTCCCACAAAATGAGGTATAAATGTTTCCTCCTTTTAGATTTTTCTGGAAAAATTTGTATGCAACTAACAATTATTTTATTTGTAAAAGTTTAGTAGACCAATGATGTCACCTGAGCTTGAGTTTTCTTTGAGGGAAGGATTTTAATTATAAATTAAATTTGTTTAGTAGATATAGGGATGTTCTGCTTTTCTATGTCTTCCTGGGCGAACTTTGGGTCTTTCAAGGAATTTGTCCACTTTATTCAAGTTGTCAAATTTACTGGTGTAAAATTTTTTATTAAATTTAATGCAAAGAAAGTAAAGTTCAATACAATTTAAAATTTAATTTCTCAACCACATTAATGAACACTGAGGACCAGTCCTCATTAAGTATACATGGCTAGTTGCTACTGAGTCAGTCAGCACAGATATGGGACATTTCTATCACTGCAGAAAGTTATATTGGGAACCCTAGAGATAGCTGGAAAAGGCAATGGCACCCCACTCCAGTACTCTTGCCTGGAAAACCCTATGAATGGAGGAGCCTGGTGGGCTGCAGTCCATGGGGTTGCTAAGAGTCGGACACGACTGAGCGACTTCACTTTCACCTTTCACTTTCATGCACTGGAGAAGGAAATGGCAACCCACTCCAATGTTCTTGCCTGGAGAATCCCAGGGACGGAGGAGCCTGGTGGGCTGACGTCTGTGGGGTCGCACAGAGTCGCAAGTGACTTAGCAGTAGCAGCAGAGATAGCTATTATCAATTAATTTAAGTTGCAGTTTCAATGAAAGTTTTTCTCTGTTTTATTTATCAGTTAGGACTCAAGATTGGGAATAGGTCCACTCAAATGGGAAGTGAAATGTACATTACCCCAAACCAATTCAGTTCTCAGAATGTTTTAATTTTTAATTATATTTTAAATCTGGAGGATAGATATTAAATCCACATATTCCTTGGCTTAGATTTTATTCACTTTTAGGATGCTGTGCTGAGTCACTCTAGTCATGTCTGACTCTTAGCGACCCCATGGACTGTAGTCCGCCAGTCTTCTCTGTCCATGGGATTCTCCAGGCAGGAATACTGGAGTGAGTTGCCGCTTCCTATGAGTTTATTAAATAGTACGGTCTTGGGACTTTCAGTGGTCCAGTGGTTATTCTGTCCAGTGGTTAATAATTTCCTTGCCAATACAGAGGATATGGGTTCCATCCCTGGTTCAGGAGAATTCCTCGTGGCACAGAGCAAATGAACTTTGCCCTAGAGTCGATGTACGACAACTACTGAGGCCTGGACAACCAGAGCCTGTGGTCCTCAGCAAGAGAAGCCACCATGATGAAAAGTCCACATGCTATAACTGGAAAGTAGCCTCCCACGTGCCACAGAAAAAGCCTGCATGCAGCAATAAATATCCAGTGCAGCCAAAAGTGAAAAAACATTTTTTTTAAAAAAAGAATACAGGCTTTTCAGCATTCAGTTCTGCAGTAAAACTGACCTCGCCTAATTGACTTGATAAAGCCTACGAGAGAGGAAAGTAAATTAAAAATGAATGATAATCTCTAATTTCTATACTTTGATAACAACCTCTGACTCTGTATGTTAGATCACTGTACAGTTCTTTTTACAGAGAGTTTTTCTGACTCATTATTCAAAGAGATATTTGGCATGTATTTATACTTAAATGCACTCTAGCCATCTTAAAATCTGCAGATCAGAATTTACATAGTGGAACTATCACTTGTTATAGGGACTGATATTTCAGGCAGTTGCTTAGAGCAGAATTTCCTCATTATTTCATTGGCATTTCTAAGGGATTTGTTTCAAGTGGCTTGCCCTGTTGATGATTGCATGTTGTAATTACTCCCAGTGAAACAGAAATAATCAATTATATTTAACATCCTGACCTAAAGAGTGGGTGTTTTTTTCAGGACTGGTTATTTTGGAATGGAAGAAACGATCTTTATAATTTGGAATAGGTGAGGCCCTTTGGTCTTCTTACCTAGAAGAATAATCAGAGGCTTCTTTTCTATTCATTTAATTAGCATTTCTTGATAGATTTTTAAAAAAAATCCGTATTTTCAGACCCAAGACATGTGTTTTTAACAATGAAATATTTATTTAGTTCCTTGAGGTGGCTAAATTAGAACTTTGGTGCAAAGCAGATCTGGAATTGAATTATCCTTGGCTGTGTGTCATGATGGATCTGACCCTCAATTTCTGAGCTCTAAAATTAGTGATTAAATATAGCTCACAAGGAGATAGTAAAGCATAGTAACTAAGTGCTATCTTAGACAGATGTGCGTATATAATCTTATGTCTACTTAGTGATCTAATCTTGAAAACTTTTAAATCTAAGTTTCAGTTTCAGTTCAGTTGCTCAGTCGTGTCCGACTCTTTGCGACCCCATGAATCGCAGCACGCCAGGCCTCCCTGTCCATCACCAACTCCCGGAGTTCACTCAGATTCACGTTCATCGAGTCAGTGATGCCATCCAGCCGTCTCATCCCCTGTCGTCCCCTTCTTCTCCTGCCCCCAGTCCCTCCCAGCATCAGAGTCTTTTCCAATGAGTCAACTCTTTGCATGAGGTGGCCAAAATACTGAAGTTTCAGCTTCAGTATCATTCCCTCCAAAGAAATCTAAGTTTACTCATTTGCAAATGGACACCCTAACATATAATGTGCCCAGTTGCTCAGTCGTGTTTGACTCTTTGCAACCCTATGGGCTGTAGCCCGCCAGGCTCCTCTGTCCATGGAATTTTTCAGGCAAGAGGACTGCAATGGGTTGCCATGTCCTCCTTCAGGTGATCTTCCCCACCCAGGAACTGAACCAGCATCT
>SJYW01038159.1:35493-54266 GCA_006410735.1 Raphicerus campestris
GAAGAAGAAGAAGGTGAGAAGAAGAAGAAGGTGAGAAGAAGAAGAAGATGTTGAGAAGAAGAAAAAGATGAGAAGAAGAAGAATAAGGTGAGAAGAAGAAGAATATGAGAAGAAGAAGAGGAAGTACAAAAAACAGGTGAGAAGAAGAAGAAGAAGAAGAAGAAGAAGGTGGTGAGAAAAAGAGGAAGGTGAGAAGAGGAAGAAGAAGAAAAGGAAGAACAAGAAGAGGGTGATAAGAAGAAGAAGTTGAGAAAAAGAAGAAGGTGTGAAGTAGAAGAAGAAGAAAAATGGTGAGAAGAGGAAAAAGGAAAAGAAGAAATTGAGAAAAAGAAGAAGAAGAAGAGGAAGAAGAAGAGGAAAATGAAGAACAAGAAGAAGGTGAGAAGAAGAGAAAGGTGAAAAGTAGAAGAAGAAAAAGAAGAAGGTGAGAAGAAGAAGAAGACGAAGGTGAGCAGAAGAAGAAGAACAAGAAATAGAAGAAGGTGAGAAGAAGAAGAAGAAGAGAAGAAGAAGCTGAAGAAGAAGAAGAAGGTGAACGAAGAAGAAGGTGAGAAAAGAAGAAGAAATTGAGAAGAAAAAGACGAAAAAAAGAAGAAAAGAAGAAAAAAAGAAACAACAAGAAGAAGGTGAGAAAAAGGAGAAGAAGAAGAAGAAGAAGAAGAAGAAAGTGAGAAGAAGAAGAAGGTGAGAAGAAGAGGAAGAAGAAGATGAGAAGAAGAAGAAGAATGTGTGAAGAAGAAGAAGGTGAGAAGAAGAAGAAAATTTGAGAAGAAGAAGGCGAGAAGAAGAAAGTGAGACGAAGAAGAAGAACAAGAAGAAGGTGAGAAGAAAAAGCAGAAGAAGAATGTGAAAAGAAGAGGTTAAGAAGATGTAGAAGTAGAAGAAAAAGGTGAGAAAAAGAAGAAGGTGAAAAGAAGAAGAAAAAGAAGAAGGTGAGAAGAATAAAAAGAAGAAAGTGAGAAGACGAAGAAGAAGTAGAAGGTGAGAAGAGTAAGAGGAAGAAAGTGAGAAGAAGAAGAAAGTGAGAAGAAGAAGAAGAAGAAGAAAGTGAGAAGAAGAAGAAGGTGAGAGGAAGAAAAATAAGGTGAGAAAAGGAATGTGAAAGAAGAAGAAGAAGGTGAGAAGAAGAAGAAGAAGAAGAAGAAAAATAACAGAAGGAAAAACAAGAAGTAGTTTACAAGAATAAGAAGAAGGTGAGAAGAAGAAGAGGAAGGAGAGAAGAAGAAGAAGAAGGTGAGAAGAAGAAGAAGAAGGTGAGAAGNAGAATGAAATAGAATAAAGAGCCCACATATATACATTCAGTTAATTTACCATAAAGAAACCAAGAATATACATTGGGAAAAGCATAGTTTCTTCAATAAATGGCTCTGGGAAAACTGGACAGCCACATGCAAAAGAATGAAACTGAACCCATATACTATACCATACACAAAAACAAAATCAAAACCAAAATGGATTAAAGATTTGAGCCTAAGACTTGAAACCATAAAACTACTAGAATTACATGTAGGAGATAAGCTCCTTGACATGTCTTGGCCATGATTTTTTTTGACACCAAAAACAGAGGCAACAGAAACAAAAATAAGCAAGTGGGACTACATCAAACTAAAAAGCTTCTGCACAGCAAAGGAAACTATCAAAAAGTGAACAAGCAACCTATAGAATGGAAGAAAATATTTATAAGTTATTTAGCTTATCAGGGGCTAATATAGGGAAAGGTGTTCAACATCACTAATTATCAGACAAATCGAAACCATGATGAGATACATCTCATACCTGTGAGGATAACTACCATCAAAATGACAAGAAATTACAAGTATTGACAAGAATGTGAAGAAATGGGAACCCTGTGCATTGTTGGTGGAAATGTATTATTAGTACAGCCACTACAAAAAGCAGTAAAGGTTCTTTAAAAAATTAAAAATAGAACTGCCATATAATCCAGAAATTCTGCTTCTGAATGTATATCTGAAGACAGCCAACTCACTATGCTGAAGTGGTATCTGTGTGCCCATGTTTATTACAGTGTTATTTGCAAAAGCTCAGTAGCCAAGATATGGAAACAGTTTAAGTGCATATCAATGTGGATAAAGAAAATGTGAGATATATATATATATATTATTTATGTAATAAAAAATTCAGTTATAGAGATGGAAATCCTGCCATTTAACACAAGATGGATGGACCTTGTGGACACTCACTATGCTAAATGAAATGTCATACTGAGAAAGAGGAAACAACAGAATCCAAAAGAATAGAACTCAGAAAAGAGTTGGGGGTGGAGAACAGGGGAAATGGGTGAAGGGGGTCAAAAAGTGTAAACTTGCAGAAAAAAATTAAAGAGCAAATATGCTTTCCTTATTCTTGATCTTACTGGCACAGCCTCTGTCTTTCACTATTAGGAATGAAGTTATCTCTAGATGTTTCATAGAGGTGCTTTGTCAGGTTGAGGAAGATCCTTTTCATTCTTATTTTGCTGAGAATTTATCCAGGTTGAATTCTGAAAAAATTTGTTTCTGCATCTATTGATGTAATTGTACCCATTTGGGTAGACTTGGCTGCTCATATAATGAATTACACTGACTTATTAAATGTTAATCAAATTTACATTCTTGGCGTATATTTCACTTGGGTTATGATCTATTGCCCATTCTATACATTATTGGATTAAATTTGCTGAAAGTGTGCTAAGAATTTTTGCATCTGTGTTCATGAGGTATATTGTCTGTGCTTTTGTTTTCTTCTAATATTTTGTCTGGTTTTGGTATCAGGGTAATTCTGGTCCCACAAAATGAGGTATAAATGTTTCCTCCTTTTAGATTTTTCTGGAAAAATTTGTATGCAACTAACAATTATTTTATTTGTAAAAGTTTAGTAGACCAATGATGTCACCTGAGCTTGAGTTTTCTTTGAGGGAAGGATTTTAATTATAAATTAAATTTGTTTAGTAGATATAGGGATGTTCTGCTTTTCTATGTCTTCCTGGGCGAACTTTGGGTCTTTCAAGGAATTTGTCCACTTTATTCAAGTTGTCAAATTTACTGGTGTAAAATTTTTTATTAAATTTAATGCAAAGAAAGTAAAGTTCAATACAATTTAAAATTTAATTTCTCAACCACATTAATGAACACTGAGGACCAGTCCTCATTAAGTATACATGGCTAGTTGCTACTGAGTCAGTCAGCACAGATATGGGACATTTCTATCACTGCAGAAAGTTATATTGGGAACCCTAGAGATAGCTGGAAAAGGCAATGGCACCCCACTCCAGTACTCTTGCCTGGAAAACCCTATGAATGGAGGAGCCTGGTGGGCTGCAGTCCATGGGGTTGCTAAGAGTCGGACACGACTGAGCGACTTCACTTTCACCTTTCACTTTCATGCACTGGAGAAGGAAATGGCAACCCACTCCAATGTTCTTGCCTGGAGAATCCCAGGGACGGAGGAGCCTGGTGGGCTGACGTCTGTGGGGTCGCACAGAGTCGCAAGTGACTTAGCAGTAGCAGCAGAGATAGCTATTATCAATTAATTTAAGTTGCAGTTTCAATGAAAGTTTTTCTCTGTTTTATTTATCAGTTAGGACTCAAGATTGGGAATAGGTCCACTCAAATGGGAAGTGAAATGTACATTACCCCAAACCAATTCAGTTCTCAGAATGTTTTAATTTTTAATTATATTTTAAATCTGGAGGATAGATATTAAATCCACATATTCCTTGGCTTAGATTTTATTCACTTTTAGGATGCTGTGCTGAGTCACTCTAGTCATGTCTGACTCTTAGCGACCCCATGGACTGTAGTCCGCCAGTCTTCTCTGTCCATGGGATTCTCCAGGCAGGAATACTGGAGTGAGTTGCCGCTTCCTATGAGTTTATTAAATAGTACGGTCTTGGGACTTTCAGTGGTCCAGTGGTTATTCTGTCCAGTGGTTAATAATTTCCTTGCCAATACAGAGGATATGGGTTCCATCCCTGGTTCAGGAGAATTCCTCGTGGCACAGAGCAAATGAACTTTGCCCTAGAGTCGATGTACCACAACTACTGAGGCCTGGACAACCAGAGCCTGTGGTCCTCAGCAAGAGAAGCCACCATGATGAAAAGTCCACATGCTGTAACTGGAAAGTAGCCTCCCACATGCCACAGAAAAAGCCTGCATGCAGCAATAAATATCCAGTGCAGCCAAAAGTGAAAAAACATTTTTTTTAAAAAAAGAATACAGTCTTTTCAGCATTCAGTTCTGCAGTAAAACTGACCTCGCCTAATTGACTTGATAAAGCCTACGAGAGAGGAAAGTAAATTAAAAATGAATGATAATCTCTAATTTCTATACTTTGATAACAACCTCTGACTCTGCATGTTAGATCACTGTACAGTTCTTTTTACAGAGAGTTTTTCTGACTCATTATTCAAAGAGATATTTGGCATGTATTTATACTTAAATGCACTCTAGCCATCTTAAAATCTGCAGATCAGAATTTACATAGTGGAACTATCACTTGTTATAGGGACTGATATTTCAGGCAGTTGCTTAGAGCAGAATTTCCTCATTATTTCATTGGCATTTCTAAGGGATTTGTTTCAAGTGGCTTGCCCTGTTGATGATTGCATGTTGTAATTACTCCCAGTGAAACAGAAATAATCAATTATATTTAACATCCTGACCTAAAGAGTGGGTGTTTTTTTTCAGGACTGGTTATTTTGGAATGGAAGAAACGATCTTTATAATTTGGAATAGGTGAGGACCTTTGGTTTTCTTACCTAGAATAATCATCAGAGGCTTCTTTTCTATTCATTTAATTAGCATTTCTTGATAGATTTTTTTAAAAATCCGTATTTTCAGACCCAAGACGTGTTTTTAACAATGAAATATTTATTTATTTAGTTCCTTGAGGTGGCTAAATTAGAACTTTGGTGCAAAGCAGATCTGGAATTGAATTATCCTTGGCTGTGTGTCATGATGGATCTGACCCTCAATTTCTGAGCTCTAAAATTAGTGATTAAATATAGCTCACAAGGAGATAGTAAAGCATAGTAACTAAGTGCTATCTTAGACAGATGTGCGTATATAATCTTAGGTCTACTTAGTGATCTAATCTTGAAAACTTTTAAATCTAAGTTTCAGTTTCAGTTCAGTTGCTCAGTCATCTCCGACTCTTTGCAACCCTATGAATCGCAGCACGCCAGGCCTCCCTGTCCATCACCAGCTCCCGGAGTTCACTCAGATTCACGTTCATCGAGTCAGTGATGCCATCCCGCCATCTCATCCCCTGTCGTCCCCTTCTCCTCCTGCCCCCAATCCCTCCCAGCCTCAGAGTCTTTTCCAATGAGTCAGCTCTTTGCATGAGGTGGCCAAAATACTGGAGTTTCAGCTTCAGCATCATTCTCTCCAAAGAAATCTAAGTTTACTCATTTGCAAATGGACACCCTAACATATAATGTGCCCAGTTGCTCAGTCGTGTTTGACTCTTTGCAACCCTATGGGCTGTAGCCCGCCAGGCTCCTCTGTCCATGGAATTTTTCAGGCAAGAGGACTGCAATGGGTTGCCATGTCCTCCTTCAGGTGATCTTCCCCACCCAGGAACTGAACCAGCATCTACTGTATTGGCAGGAAGATTCTTTACTATTAAGCCACCTGGGAAGCCTAATATATAATAGGATTATAATTAGAATTGTTACATGGATTAAATGTATTCATTAATGGCATTCGTAATCAGCACACTGCCTGACTAAAATATTAGTTATCCTCCTTTTCCTCACTAGCTTATTAATAGTAAAGTAGATAATATATAGTGCCTATTACTTAATAATGTTTGAAAATTTTACTTCTACTTTTAATTTTATTTTACTTTATGAAAGACTAAGTAGATTCAGCTCTTCATATATTTTTCTTAATTTTAAAAATCTTTTGCGTTATCTCTTCAGTTCAGTTCAGTTCAGTCGCTCAGTCATGTCCGACTCTTTGCAACCCCATGAATCGCAGCACACCAGGTGTCCCTGTCCATCACCAACTCCCGGAGTTCACTCAGATTCACGTCCATTGAGTCAGTGATGCCCTCCAGCCATCTCATCCTCTGTCGTTCCCTTCTCCTCCTGCCCCCAATCCCTCCCAGCATCAGAGTCTTTCTCTCTTAGTCATATTTGAATAATCAATTCTGGAAATATCTACAAATACTATCTTAATGGTATCCAGAGTTTCAACTTTTGGCTTTGTCTATATATAAAATATTAAATATTGGACATTTATGCCTAAGAGTTTTCATGGGTTAGAGGTATTATGGGAAACCTGTTTTTTCTTTACAAATGCTTATATTTTCCATAAGAAAAATGTGTGAATTTAAAATATAAAGAAACAAATATTCTTTAAAAAAGAGGAAGGGAAAGCAAAACCAATTCTAGTGGTTCAAATGGGCATAACAGGTATTTAGTGTACCTTTTGCAATATAGTTTTATCAAGTTTGATTTCTTGTCTGGGTCTTCTACATCTTGCACATTGAGGATAAGCAGAAAAATTTGATTCTCCTTGATGGAATGGCTTTGTCTCATCTTCTATAATGAGAAAAGAAGGAGAGATGAAAGTAAACTAAGTCCTAGCTAGGTCCCAGGAACTTTGGCTGGCTAAACAGCCTGACAGTCTGCTTGGAAAGTGCATCATTTCTGCTGCTCTCAATCTGTTTTTGAACTCAGATGCTATGGTAGAGGACCTGGTATTTGA
The DNA here is from genome assembly GCA_006410735.1 of Raphicerus campestris. Lineage (NCBI taxonomy): Eukaryota > Metazoa > Chordata > Mammalia > Artiodactyla > Bovidae > Raphicerus > Raphicerus campestris. The sequence continues at coordinate 42,204 of SJYW01038159.1, forward strand.
GGCTTTTATTATTCTAGATTACCTTTACAAACTTCCTGCTATGGGGTGGGAAATTCTAACTTGAACTACAATCCATTACTATACTAGACATATTGTGGCTGTTGCCTGTAATGATTTCTGAACTGTTATTAAAGGTAAGGTATTACTCTACAAAGTTTAGGATAGTAGTCTTGCTGAAACAAGCAAATACCTTCTATTACATCAGCGTTCTATTTAAATAAGAAATAGCTGGCCTCTGACTGTATCATCCTCTTATGTATGTCTGGGCAGGAGGGCTTGCATGCTGGTGAATATTTTTAGGCTCCTTCAAGCAGCCAGAATACCAGTTATTGCAAGATCATTTTGACAGCTCTTTTTAGATCTCAACACTTGATGCTTTTTGTGAGTGCTTTGTAATGGCAAGGATTATAATTTCCACCTCTAATACAGTTATAAAAGTCTGATGCATCTTTTCAGAAGAGAACTTGACAATAAAAAGGGAAAATTGAAGTAAATTGAGTCAGGGAGTTTTCGAGCTATCAAGCAAAATGTTGTATACCATCATGACATTTCAACCCCAAAGTCGGTGCTAAAGCTTATCAGTGGAGCTGATGAGCTGTGGCTGAAAAATAAGTAAGGGTTTGAGCTCAAAAATAAGTAAGGATATTTGAGCTCAAATATCTTCCTAAGCGGCTTGCCTTATCACAGTCTATCCAAGCACCTAATCGAGGGCATTTAATCCTGTGGTTGCAGTAAAAATGGAAATATCAATGGAGAACAATTGGTTATTTGAATTTGCTCAATGTTGAGCAGGGAATCTTACAGAAATCTTAAGCTTCACTGTTCTCACATTCATAAGAGCTCTGTCCTTTAGCTAACTCCCTCATAATTGAAAGTTTTTTNAATAAATGGCTCTGGGAAAACTGGACAGCCACATGCAAAAGAATGAAACTGAACCCATATACTATACCATACACAAAAACAAAATCAAAACCAAAATGGATTAAAGATTTGAGCCTAAGACTTGAAACCATAAAACTACTAGAATTACATGTAGGAGATAAGCTCCTTGACATGTCTTGGCCATGATTTTTTTTGACACCAAAAACAGAGGCAACAGAAACAAAAATAAGCAAGTGGGACTACATCAAACTAAAAAGCTTCTGCACAGCAAAGGAAACTATCAAAAAGTGAACAAGCAACCTATAGAATGGAAGAAAATATTTATAAGTTATTTAGCTTATCAGGGGCTAATATAGGGAAAGGTGTTCAACATCACTAATTATCAGACAAATCGAAACCATGATGAGATACATCTCATACCTGTGAGGATAACTACCATCAAAATGACAAGAAATTACAAGTATTGACAAGAATGTGAAGAAATGGGAACCCTGTGCATTGTTGGTGGAAATGTATTATTAGTACAGCCACTACAAAAAGCAGTAAAGGTTCTTTAAAAAATTAAAAATAGAACTGCCATATAATCCAGAAATTCTGCTTCTGGATGTATATCTGAAGACAGCCAACTCACTATGCTGAAGTGGTATCTGTGTGCCCATGTTTATTACAGTGTTATTTGCAAAAGCTCAGTAGCCAAGATATGGAAACAGTTTAAGTGCATATCAATGTGGATAAAGAAAATGTGAGATATATATATATATATTATTTATGTAATAAAAAATTCAGTTATAGAGATGGAAATCCTGCCATTTAACACAAGATGGATGGACCTTGTGGACACTCACTATGCTAAATGAAATGTCATACTGAGAAAGAGGAAACAACAGAATCCAAAAGAATAGAACTCAGAAAAGAGTTGGGGGTGGAGAACAGGGGAAATGGGTGAAGGGGGTCAAAAAGTGTAAACTTGCAGAAAAAAATTAAAGAGCAAATATGCTTCCCTTATTCTTGATCTTACTGGCACAGCCTCTGTCTTTCACTATTAGGAATGAAGTTATCTCTAGATGTTTCATAGAGGTGCTTTGTCAGGTTGAGGAAGATCCTTTTCATTCTTATTTTGCTGAGAATTTATCCAGGTTGAATTCTGAAAAAATTTGTTTCTGCATCTATTGATGTAATTGTACCCATTTGGGTAGACTTGGCTGCTCATATAATGAATTACATTGACTTATTAAATGTTAATCAAATTTACATTCTTGGCGTATATTTCACTTGGGTTATGATCTATTGCCCATTCTATACATTATTGGATTAAATTTGCTGAAAGTGTGCTAAGAATTTTTGCATCTGTGTTCATGAGGTATATTGTCTGTGCTTTTGTTTTCTTCTAATATTTTGTCTGGTTTTGGTATCAGGGTAATTCTGGTCCCACAAAATGAGGTATAAATGTTTCCTCCTTTTAGATTTTTCTGGAAAAATTTGTATGCAACTAACAATTATTTTATTTGTAAAAGTTTAGTAGACCAATGATGTCACCTGAGCTTGAGTTTTCTTTGAGGGAAGGATTTTAATTATAAATTAAATTTGTTTAGTAGATATAGGGATGTTCTGCTTTTCTATGTCTTCCTGGGCGAACTTTGGGTCTTTCAAGGAATTTGTCCACTTTATTCAAGTTGTCAAATTTACTGGTGTAAAATTTTTTATTAAATTTAATGCAAAGAAAGTAAAGTTCAATACAATTTAAAATTTAATTTCTCAACCACATTAATGAACACTGAGGACCAGTCCTCATTAAGTATACATGGCTAGTTGCTACTGAGTCAGTCAGCACAGATATGGGACATTTCTATCACTGCAGAAAGTTATATTGGGAACCCTAGAGATAGCTGGAAAAGGCAATGGCACCCCACTCCAGTACTCTTGCCTGGAAAACCCTATGAATGGAGGAGCCTGGTGGGCTGCAGTCCATGGGGTTGCTAAGAGTCGGACACGACTGAGCGACTTCACTTTCACCTTTCACTTTCATGCACTGGAGAAGGAAATGGCAACCCACTCCAATGTTCTTGCCTGGAGAATCCCAGGGACGGAGGAGCCTGGTGGGCTGACGTCTGTGGGGTCGCACAGAGTCGCAAGTGACTTAGCAGTAGCAGCAGAGATAGCTATTATCAATTAATTTAAGTTGCAGTTTCAATGAAAGTTTTTCTCTGTTTTATTTATCAGTTAGGACTCAAGATTGGGAATAGGTCCACTCAAATGGGAAGTGAAATGTACATTACCCCAAACCAATTCAGTTCTCAGAATGTTTTAATTTTTAATTCTATTTTAAATCTGGAGGATAGATATTAAATCCACATATTCCTTGGCTTAGATTTTATTCACTTTTAGGATGCTGTGCTGAGTCACTCTAGTCATGTCTGACTCTTAGCGACCCCATGGACTGTAGTCCGCCAGTCTTCTCTGTCCATGGGATTCTCCAGGCAGGAATACTGGAGTGAGTTGCCGCTTCCTATGAGTTTATTAAATAGTACGGTCTTGGGACTTTCAGTGGTCCAGTGGTTATTCTGTCCAGTGGTTAATAATTTCCTTGCCAATACAGAGGATATGGGTTCCATCCCTGGTTCAGGAGAATTCCTCGTGGCACAGAGCAAATGAACTTTGCCCTAGAGTCGATGTACGACAACTACTGAGGCCTGGACAACCAGAGCCTGTGGTCCTCAGCAAGAGAAGCCACCATGATGAAAAGTCCACATGCTATAACTGGAAAGTAGCCTCCCACGTGCCACAGAAAAAGCCTGCATGCAGCAATAAATATCCAGTGCAGCCAAAAGTGAAAAAACATTTTTTTTAAAAAAAGAATACAGGCTTTTCAGCATTCAGTTCTGCAGTAAAACTGACCTCGCCTAATTGACTTGATAAAGCCTACGAGAGAGGAAAGTAAATTAAAAATGAATGATAATCTCTAATTTCTATACTTTGATAACAACCTCTGACTCTGCATGTTAGATCACTGTACAGTTCTTTTTACAGAGAGTTTTTCTGACTCATTATTCAAAGAGATATTTGGCATGTATTTATACTTAAATGCACTCTAGCCATCTTAAAATCTGCAGATCAGAATTTACATAGTGGAACTATCACTTGTTATAGGGACTGATATTTCAGGCAGTTGCTTAGAGCAGAATTTCCTCATTATTTCATTGGCATTTCTAAGGGATTTGTTTCAAGTGGCTTGCCCTGTTGATGATTGCATGTTGTAATTACTCCCAGTGAAACAGAAATAATCAATTATATTTAACATCCTGACCTAAAGAGTGGGTGTTTTTTTTCAGGACTGGTTATTTTGGAATGGAAGAAACGATCTTTATAATTTGGAATAGGTGAGGACCTTTGGTTTTCTTACCTAGAATAATCATCAGAGGCTTCTTTTCTATTCATTTAATTAGCATTTCTTGATAGATTTTTTTAAAAATCCGTATTTTCAGACCCAAGACGTGTTTTTAACAATGAAATATTTATTTATTTAGTTCCTTGAGGTGGCTAAATTAGAACTTTGGTGCAAAGCAGATCTGGAATTGAATTATCCTTGGCTGTGTGTCATGATGGATCTGACCCTCAATTTCTGAGCTCTAAAATTAGTGATTAAATATAGCTCACAAGGAGATAGTAAAGCATAGTAACTAAGTGCTATCTTAGACAGATGTGCGTATATAATCTTATGTCTACTTAGTGATCTAATCTTGAAAACTTTTAAATCTAAGTTTCAGTTTCAGTTCAGTTGCTCAGTCGTGTCCGACTCTTTGCGACCCCATGAATCGCAGCACGCCAGGCCTCCCTGTCCATCACCAACTCCCGGAGTTCACTCAGATTCACGTTCATCGAGTCAGTGATGCCATCCAGCCGTCTCATCCCCTGTCGTCCCCTTCTTCTCCTGCCCCCAGTCCCTCCCAGCATCAGAGTCTTTTCCAATGAGTCAACTCTTTGCATGAGGTGGCCAAAATACTGAAGTTTCAGCTTCAGTATCATTCCCTCCAAAGAAATCTAAGTTTACTCATTTGCAAATGGACACCCTAACATATAATGTGCCCAGTTGCTCAGTCGTGTTTGACTCTTTGCAACCCTATGGGCTGTAGCCCGCCAGGCTCCTCTGTCCATGGAATTTTTCAGGCAAGAGGACTGCAATGGGTTGCCATGTCCTCCTTCAGGTGATCTTCNTGCCACAGAAAAAGCCTGCATGCAGCAATAAATATCCAGTGCAGCCAAAAGTGAAAAAACATTTTTTTTAAAAAAAGAATACAGTCTTTTCAGCATTCAGTTCTGCAGTAAAACTGACCTCGCCTAATTGACTTGATAAAGCCTACGAGAGAGGAAAGTAAATTAAAAATGAATGATAATCTCTAATTTCTATACTTTGATAACAACCTCTGACTCTGCATGTTAGATCACTGTACAGTTCTTTTTACAGAGAGTTTTTCTGACTCATTATTCAAAGAGATATTTGGCATGTATTTATACTTAAATGCACTCTAGTCATCTTAAAATCTGCAGATCAGAATTTACATAGTGGAACTATCACTTGTTATAGGGACTGATATTTCAGGCAGTTGCTTAGAGCAGAATTTCCTCATTATTTCATTGGCATTTCTAAGGGATTTGTTTCAAGTGGCTTGCCCTGTTGATGATTGCATGTTGTAATTACTCCCAGTGAAACAGAAATAATCAATTATATTTAACATCCTGACCTAAAGAGTGGGTGTTTTTTTTCAGGACTGGTTATTTTGGAATGGAAGAAACGATCTTTATAATTTGGAATAGGTGAGGACCTTTGGTTTTCTTACCTAGAATAATCATCAGAGGCTTCTTTTCTATTCATTTAATTAGCATTTCTTGATAGATTTTTTTAAAAATCCGTATTTTCAGACCCAAGACGTGTTTTTAACAATGAAATATTTATTTATTTAGTTCCTTGAGGTGGCTAAATTAGAACTTTGGTGCAAAGCAGATCTGGAATTGAATTATCCTTGGCTGTGTGTCATGATGGATCTGACCCTCAATTTCTGAGCTCTAAAATTAGTGATTAAATATAGCTCACAAGGAGATAGTAAAGCATAGTAACTAAGTGCTATCTTAGACAGATGTGCGTATATAATCTTAGGTCTACTTAGTGATCTAATCTTGAAAACTTTTAAATCTAAGTTTCAGTTTCAGTTCAGTTGCTCAGTCATCTCCGACTCTTTGCAACCCTATGAATCGCAGCACGCCAGGCCTCCCTGTCCATCACCAGCTCCCGGAGTTCACTCAGATTCACGTTCATCGAGTCAGTGATGCCATCCCGCCATCTCATCCCCTGTCGTCCCCTTCTCCTCCTGCCCCCAATCCCTCCCAGCCTCAGAGTCTTTTCCAATGAGTCAGCTCTTTGCATGAGGTGGCCAAAATACTGGAGTTTCAGCTTCAGCATCATTCTCTCCAAAGAAATCTAAGTTTACTCATTTGCAAATGGACACCCTAACATATAATGTGCCCAGTTGCTCAGTCGTGTTTGACTCTTTGCAACTCTATGGGCTGTAGCCCGCCAGGCTCCTCTGTCCATGGGATTTTTCAGGCAAGAGGACTGCAATGGGTTGCCATGTCCTCCTTCAGGTGATCTTCCCCACCCAGGAACTGAACCAGCATCTACTGTATTGGCAGGAAGATTCTTTACTATTAAGCCACCTGGGAAGCCTAATATATAATAGGATTATAATTAGAATTGTTACATGGATTAAATGTATTCATTAATGGCATTCGTAATCAGCACACTGCCTGACTAAAATATTAGTTATCCTCCTTTTCCTCACTAGCTTATTAATAGTAAAGTAGATAATATATAGTGCCTATTACTTAATAATGTTTGAAAATTTTACTTCTACTTTTAATTTAATTTTACTTTATGAAAGACTANTAATGGCATTCGTAATCAGCACACTGCCTGACTAAAATATTAAAGTTATCCTCCTTTTTCTCAATAGCTTATTATAGTGCCTATTACTTAATAATGTTTGAAAATTTTACTTCTAATTTATATTTTACTTTATGAAAGACTAAGTAGATTCAGCTCTTCGTATATTTTTCTTAATTTTAAAAATCTTTTGCGTTCTTTCTTCAGTTCAGTTCAGTTCAGTTGCTCAGTCATGTCCGACTCTTTGCAACCCCATGAATCGCAGCACGCCAGGTGTCCCTGTCCATCACCAACTCCCGGAGTTCACTCAGACTCACGTCCATAGAGTCAGTGATGCCATCCAGCCATCTCATCCTNTTAATTTTATTTTACTTTATGAAAGACTAAGTAGATTCAGCTCTTCATATATTTTTCTTAATTTTAAAAATCTTTTGCGTTATCTCTTCAGTTCAGTTCAGTTCAGTCGCTCAGTCATGTCCGACTCTTTGCAACCCCATGAATCGCAGCACACCAGGTGTCCCTGTCCATCACCAACTCCCGGAGTTCACTCAGATTCACGTCCATTGAGTCAGTGATGCCCTCCAGCCATCTCATCCTCTGTCGTTCCCTTCTCCTCCTGCCCCCAATCCCTCCCAGCATCAGAGTCTTTCTCTCTTAGTCATATTTGAATAATCAATTCTGGAAATATCTACAAATACTATCTTAATGGTATCCAGAGTTTCAACTTTTGGCTTTGTCTATATATAAAATATTAAATATTGGACATTTATGCCTAAGAGTTTTCATGGGTTAGAGGTATTATGGGAAACCTGTTTTTTCTTTACAAATGCTTATATTTTCCATAAGAAAAATGTGTGAATTTAAAATATAAAGAAACAAATATTCTTTAAAAAAGAGGAAGGGAAAGCAAAACCAATTCTAGTGGTTCAAATGGGCATAACAGGTATTTAGTGTACCTTTTGCAATATAGTTTTATCAAGTTTGATTTCTTGTCTGGGTCTTCTACATATTGCACATTGAGGATAAGCAGAAAAATTTGATTCTCATTGATGGAATGGCTTTGTCTCATCTTCTATAATGAGAAAACAAGGAGAGATGAAAGTAAACTAAGTCCTAGCTAGGTCCCAGGAACTTTGGCTGGCTAAACAGCCTGACAGTCTGCTTGGAAAGTGCATCATTTCTGCTGCTCTCAATCTGTTTTTGAACTCAGATGCTATGGTAGAGGACCTGGTATTTGAGGCTTTTATCATTCTAGATTACCTTTACAAACTTCCTGCTATGGGGTGGGAAATTCTAACTTGAACTACAATCCATTACTATACTAGACATATTGTGGCTGTTGCCTGTAATGATTTCTGAACTGTTATTAAAGGTAAGGTATTACTCTACAAAGTTTAGGATAGTAGTCTTGCTGAAACAAGCAAATACCCTCTATTACATCAGCGTTCTATTTAAATAACAAATAGCTAGCCTCTGACTGTATCATCCTCTTATGTATGTCTGGGCAGGAGGGCTTGCATGCTGGTGAATATTTTTAGGCTCCTTCAAGCAGCCAGAATACCAGTTATTGCAAGATCATTTTGACAGCTCTTTTTAGATCTCAACACTTGATGCTTTTTGTGAGTGCTTTGTAATGGCAAGGATTATAATTTCCACCTCTAATACAGTTATAAAAGTCTGATGCATCTTTTCAGAAGAGAACTTGACAATAAAAAGGGAAAATTGAAGTAAATTAAGTCAGGGAGTTTTCGAGCTATCAAGGAAAATGTTGTATACCATCATGACATTTCAACCCCAAAGTCGGTGCTAAAGCTTATCAGTGGAGCTGATGAGCTGTGGCTGAAAAATAAGTAAGGGTTTGAGCTCAAAAATAAGTAAGGATATTTGAGCTCAAATATCTTCCTAAGCGGCTTGCCTTATCACAGTCTATCCAAGCACCTAATCGAGGGCATTTAATCCTGTGGTTGCAGTAAAAATGGAAATATCAATGGAGAACAATTGGTTATTTGAATTTGCTCAATGTTGAGCAGGGAATCTTACAGAAATCTTAAGCTTCACTGTTCTCACATTCATAAGAGCTCTGTCCTTTAGCTAACTCCCTCATAATTGAAAGTTTTTTTGCAAAAAAAAAAAAAGGACAACACTAATAGTTTCTCTCTTCATATGGTTGTGGGAAGAAGGATTAAGTAGATACGTGAAAAAGATTATAATGCATAAACTAATTGTTTAGATAATTGCTATGCTGTAAGAGCAATTAGCAACTTTGTTTTGTCTCTAAATGCTCTTTCCAGCTGTATTCACTAGGGGAAATATTTCTATGACCATGGACAGACACTTGCATATTTCTTACTTTACTTCTTTGCTGTTGTTCGGTTGCTCAGTCATGTCCAACTCTTTGCGATGCCATGGAGTGCAGCACGCCAGAGCTTCCTCAAACTCATCTCCATCTCGTCAAGTCAGTAATGCCATCCAACCATCTCATTCTCTGTCATCCCCTTCTCCTGCCTTCAGTCTTTCCCAGCATCAGTGTCTTTTCCAATAAGTCGGCTCTTTGCATCAGGTGGCCAAAGTATTCAAGCTTCAGCTTCAGCATCAGTCCGTCCAATGAATATTTAGAATTGATTTCCTCTAAGATTGACTAGTTCGATTTTGTAGCCCATGGGACTGACAAGAGTGTTCTCCAGGACCATGGTTCAAAAACATCAGTTCTTCAGCGCTCTGCCTTCTTCATGGTCCAACTCTCACATCCATGCATAACTACTGGAAAAACCATAGCTTTGACTATATGGACCTGTATTGACAAAGTAATGTCTCTGACAAAGCAATGTCTCTGCTTTTTAATGCCTTACACTCAGATAATAGATTTATGATTCCTTAAAGTTGTAAATGTGGCTTTAATTTAGAGATTAGATTGTCTAAGTCTAAGATATTAATTAAGCATTTCAGTGTTCATTCAAAGGTAAGACTTCCCTCTTACTGGTTCATGCTGAGAAAACAGTGAAACTTAAGATTTCCATCTTTGGAGTCCTTATACTGCTTCTTCTATTTGGAATGTTCTGTCTGTACCTTGCTCATGTGACTTACTCCATTTCCTCATTCACATATTTGCTCAGATTGTTACCTTATCAATGATGCCTACCTCATCTATTTGGACATTTCTGACCCCCTTGCCCTGCTTTTTATTCTCATGTTTATTATGTATGTCTCCCACACCTTACTAGCATGACAATCCTATGAGGGCAATGATTTATGTCTGTTTTGTGTATTAGTATATCCTCAGAATCTAAGATAGTACTTAACACTGTCTAGGGGCTCAATAGTGGCTTCACAAGTGTGCAATTTCTGTGAACTAAAATGGACCAGAATGGGCAAATTTAACTCAGATGACCATTATATCTACTACTGCCAGNATTATGTATGTCTCCCACACCTTGCTAGCAAGACAATCCTATGAGGGCAATGATTTATGTCTGTTTTGTGTATTAGTATATCCTCAGAATCTAAGATAGTACTTAAAACTGTCTAGGGGCTCAATAGTGGCTTTGCAAGTGTGCAATTTCTGTGAACTAAAATGGACCAGAATGGGCAAATTTAACTCAGATGACCATTATATCTACTACTGCCAGCAAGAATCCCTTAGAAGAAATGGAGTAACCCTCACAGTCAACAAAAGAGTCTGAAATAAAGTTCTTGGATGCAGTCTCAAAAACGACAGAATGATCTCAGTTCGTTTCCAAGGCAAACCATTCAATATCACAGTTATCCAAGTCTATACCCCAACCAGTAATGCTGAAGAAGCTGAAGTTGAACAGTTCTATAAAGACCTACAAGATCTTCTAGAACTAACACACAAAAAAGATGTCCTTTTCATTATAGGGGACTGGAATGCAAAAGTAGGAAGTTGAGAGATACCTGGAGTAACAGGCAAATTTGGCCTCGGAGTATTAAAGGAAGCAGGTCAAAGGTTAACAGAGTTTTGCCAAGAGAACGCACTGGTCATAACAAGCACCCTTTTCCAACAAAACAAGAAGTGACTCTACACAAAGACATCACCAGATGGGGAATACCAAAATCAGATTGATTATATTCTTTGCAGCCGAAGATGGAGAAGCCCTATACAGTCAGCAAAAACAAGACTGGGAGTGACTGTGGCTCAGATAATGAACCCCTTATTGCAAAATTCAGACTTCAACTGAAGAAAGTAGGAAAAACCACTAGACCATTCAGGTATGACCTAAATCAAATCCCTTACAGATATACAGTGGAAGTGATAAATAGATCAAGGGGTTAGATCTGATAGACAGAGTGCCTGAAAAATTGGGGCTGGAGGTTCATGACATTGTACAGGAGGCAGTGATCAATACCATCCCTCCAAAAAAGAAATGCAAAAAGGCAAAATGGTTGTCTGAGGAGGACTTACAAATATCTGAGAAAAGAAGAGTAGGTAAAGGCAAAGGAGAAAAGGAAAGATATAAGCATCTGAATGCAGAGGTCCAAAGAATAGCAAGGAGAGATAAGAAAGCCTTCCTCAGCGATTAATGCAAAGAAATAGAGGAAAATAACAGAATGGGAAAGACTAGAGATCTCTTCAAGAAAATTAGAGATACCAGGGGAACATTTCATGCAAAGATGAGCATAATAAAGGACAGAAAAGGTAAGGACCTAACAGAAGCAGAAGATATTAAGAAGAGGTGGCAAGAATACACAGAAGACCTATACAAAAAAAAATCTTCATAACCCAGATAATCATGATGGTGTGATCACTCACCTAGGGCCAGACATCCTGGAATGTGAAGTCAGGTGGGCCTTAGGAAGCATCACTACGAATAAAGCTAGTGGAGGTGATGGAATTCCAGTTGAGCTATTTCAAATCCTAAAAGATGGTGCTATGAAAATGCTATACTCAGTATGCCAGCAAATTTAGAAAACTCAGTGGCCACAGGACTGGAAAATTCAGTTTTCATTCCAACTGCAAAGAAAGGCAATGCCAAATAATGTTCAGACTACCACACAATTGTACTCATTTTACATGCTAGCAAGGTAATGCTCAAAATTCTCTAAGATAGGCTTCAACAGTACATGACTTTCAGATGAACTTCCAGCATGAACTTCCAGATGTTCAAACTGGATTTAGAAGAAGGCAGAGGAACCAGAGATCAAATTGCCAACATCTGTTACATCATCGAAAAAGCAAGAGAGTCCCAGAATAATACCTACTTCTACTATATTAACTACACCAAAGCCTT
>SJYW01038159.1:67058-83883 GCA_006410735.1 Raphicerus campestris
TTTTCTAGAACTCTCTTGCTTTTTCGATAATCCAGCGGATGTTGACAATTTGATCACTGGTTCCTCTGCCTTTTCTAAAAGTAGCTTGAACATTTGGAAGTTCTCCTTTCATGTATTGCTTTGCTGCTGCTGCTACGTCCCGTCAGTCGTGTCTGACTCTGTGCGACCCTGTAGAAAGCAACCCACCAGGCTCCTCTGTCCCTGGGATTCTCCTGCAAGAACAGTGGAATGGGTTGCCATTTCCTTCTCCAATACATGAAAGTGAAAAGTGAAAGTGAAGTTGCTTAGTCATGTCTGACTCTTAGTGACCCCTTGGACTATAGCCTACCATGCTCCTCCGTCCATGGTATTCTCCAGGCAAGAGTACTGGAGTGGGTTGCCGTTGCCTTCTCCCATGTATTGCTGAAGCATGCTCAATATTTTCTGCCAGTTTTATGATTTTGCACATAGGACTGGCGACAGTGCCATGGATTAGCCTATGTTCGAACATGTGTGCTGATGTCTAGGAACCCTCAAAGCACAAAACTGCTTGACTGTCCCTCACCTTCTTTAGGTGTTTAGTCCAATGTCACGATCCATTCTGTTTACATTGAAGTCCCCCCTTGGCCTTAGAGTTATATTGCCTTAACCGTTTTTTTTTTTTTTAAATCATCATTCTCCATACATTTATCACCATCTGATATATATTTAGTTATTTATTTAGGTTTTGCTTTTCCTATTAAATGTAACCTTGATGAAGTTCTAGATTTTTGCTTATTTTGTTCATTGGATCGCTATAGAGCCTCAAACAATGCCTGATAAGTAGTAGGCATGGAATATATACTTAGTACAGCAATTGAGTTGATTGACCACTTTTCGTATTTCAGACACTGTTTTAGTATTTTGTATGTATTCATGTATTAAAACTGAGTATCAAGACACTTAAAATATGTTATAGCACACAGGATCAACATGAGGTGTGATTTTGGACATGGGCAACATACAAGCTCAGCCGTTATGCCAAAATTCCCATCTCCTGGGATTCTCCCTTGTTGAAGTTCTGTGAGTTCTCCAGTCCCACCCCTAGGAGGTATTCTCTAGTCTGTGTGAGTAGTATGTTTACTTATATAGCATGTTGTTCTGTGTTTCATGAGCTATTTTTTAATGCATTTTTTGGGGGGGCCGGTGATTGCCAGGAAGAATAAGATTCTGGAGAAGGCTACCCACTCCAGTGTTCTTGCCTGGAGCATCCCAGGGATTGGGGGAGCCTGATGGGCTGCTGTCTATGGGCTTGCACAGAGTTGGTCACAACTGAAGTGACTTAGCAGCAGCATACTGTTATATGTACTTGTCAGTTTAGCCCACCTGACCCTAACCCCATGGGGAAAATATACAGTTTTCTCATTATCTTTTTACTTCCGTTAGCTTTTTCATGGGCACAAATATCCTTACGTTTTAAATTAATACCTCACCCACATAAACTGGCACGTATTACCCCTACTTTTCACCCATTCTATTGAATCTGAAATAAATGTTTATGGAATTGAGTTTCCAAAGTTTTAAATGAAGCACAATTCTCTGTCTGTATCTTCTGAGTTAGCTTGGTCTTCAAATTTCTTTAGATACTATTTAAAAAGCTTATTATACTTACATTAACTCCTAGATTTAAAAAATATTCAGAAGATTATATTGATACGTGCATGAAATTGATTTTGCCTCCCAGATCTATTCACCAAATATAAATTCTAAGTTTTTTTTGTCCGTCAAAGAAATTTTCTGTACACACATGATCATAGTTATTTATGCATATGCAAGTATTTATTTTTACATAAATGGGACCAAACTACTCTGCAGCTACTTCTTTACTTTATAACTCAATTGTTGTTCAGTTACTTAGTCATGCCCAACTCTTGGTGACCCCATGGACTACAGAACACCAGGCTTCCCTGTCCTTCACCATCTCCCGGAGTTTGCTCCAACTCATGTGAATTGAGTTGGTGATGCCATCCAACCATCTCATCCTCTTGCCCCTTCTCCTCCTGCCCTCAGTCTTTTCCAGTATCAAGGTCTTTTCCAATGAGTCAGCTCTTCACATCAGTTATCCAAAATATTAGAGCTTCAGCTTTAGCATCAGTCTTTCCAATGAATATTTGAGGTTGATTTCCTTTAAGATTGACTGGTTTGATCTTCTTGCAGTTCAGGGGACTCTTGAGTCTTTTCCAGCCCTACAGTTCAAAAGCATGTATTCTTTAGCAGCCTTCTTTATGGTCCAACTCTTGTATCCACATGACTACTGGAAAAACCACGCTTTGACTTTAACTCAGACATCTTTAAAAATCAGTTTATGTACATCTTTCTTATTTAAATATTTTAGGTTTTGAAGAGATCAAAGATATACTGAGATTAGTCAAGCAAACTCTATAGTTTGACAGATAAGTAACATCCATCTTTTCTTGCTTTACCCTGTTTTGACTTGATACACACTTCCATGCTTTACTCCCATCCCCCATCCATCTGACATCTACTCTAATGTTTTGTATATATGCCTTTGGATATGTATATCATACTGAAAATCCATGCAGTGATGTTATGTAGGTTTACATATAAGCATTCATATGATATTTGATGTATGTATGTGTTTTAATTTACATGCAAAATATTATACTTTTTAATTCTTTAAATAATCCTGCAATTTAAAAATCTCACTCCGTTGCTGTATATAGCTCTAATTCATTGTTTCTGACAATTGCTTAGCATTCTAAAAATAACATTTTATTAAAGAAAGAGAAACATTGCCAAATATTACTTTAATTTCTCACTTATTGACACTTGTTTTTATCCTATTGGGTTGATTAGTATTAAGGGAGCAAGAACAATACAGGAANTCATTGTTTCTGACAATTGCTTAGCATTCTAAAAATAACATTTTATTAAAGAAAGAGAAACATTGCCAAATATTACTTTAATTTCTCACTTATTGACACTTGTTTTTATCCTATTGGGTTGATTAGTATTAAGGGAGCAAGAACAATGCAGGAAAGAGGTGAAGTTAGAGGAGACAGATTGGGTGGAATATAACTGGGTGTTAGAGTTTTTTTAGAGTTGTATGTATTATTTCTTCATGTTGTATTTATAAATAGTTTTTGACTTTCAGTGGTTCAGTTGAGGGTTTTTCATCTTTATGGTAGTGTGAAAGCAATGTGCATTCAGTAGAAACCATACCTGGAGTTTAAAATTTTGGTCTTTTCCTAGGCTCAAGGTATGTGGTACAATACCCTCTTGTGATCCCGGGTAGGTTCAGTAGACCACAGCTCCAAGTCAGCCATGCGGTCATGAGGGTAAAGAGCCAACACACTTAAAGCTTTCTGTACCCATACAACCTTTTACTTTTCACCTTTAGTGTAGCATTCAGTCAATTATAAGAGATATTACAATCCTAAAGGAAATCAACCCTGAATATTCATTGCAAGGATGATGCTGAAGCTGAAGCTTCAGTACTTTGGCCACCTGATGCGAAGAGCTGACTCACTGGAAAAGACCTTCTTGCTGGGAAAGATTGAAGGCAGGAGGAGAAGGGGAAAACAGAGAACGAGATGGTTGGGTGGCATCACCGACTCGATGGACATGAGTTTGAGCAAGCTCTGGGAGATGAGTGTGGCATGCTGCAGTCTATGGGGTTGCAGAGTCGGACATGACTGAGTGACTGAACAACAACAAAACCCACTGTATTAGACAGTGGCTTGGGTTAGATGATTTTGCCCAACTTTAGCCTAATGTAACTGACCCAAAGACATTTACCATAGACTAGGCTAAGCTATGATGTTTGCTAGGTTAGGTGCATTAAATACATTTTCAACTAGCAATGTGTTTATTGGGATATATCCCCACTGTAAGTCAAGGAGAACCAAATTGCCACCCCAAAATATCTCTTTGGCATGTGGATTATTTCAAGCTGAAAACAATCAAGGCCCAAAAAACTTTGGGAAGAATGTTGGACCTTGCCCCTAACTGCATGAAGAATTTAGGTAGAGGGTTTGTTTCAGGAATAGTGCTGTCACCATAGGTAACTATAGTATGAACTAGTGTGCTAGACAAAGAGAACCCAACAGTCTATTTGTTAAAAATTCTTCTCTATGTCCCATTGTCTCTTCAAGGCTCAGCAAACATTTATTTACCAAACAATTGCCTTTCCATCTCCATGTGAACTGCCTTTCTCCCCTTTGTAGCCCCAGACCCTTACCCCCACCATCTTCTTTTGTGTTTAGCTGAAGATGTTATTTTAAGTGAGAATTTCACCCATTTTGGAAAGTTACTCAGTACTCTTGGGTCTCTTCCATGTATTTTGTTGCTCAATTGCTAAGTTGTGTCTTGACTCTTTGTGACCCCATGAACTTCAGCATGCCAGGCTTTCCTGCACTTCACTATTTCCCTGAGTTTCTCCAAACTCATGTCCATCCAGTCGGTGATGCCATCCAACCACCTCATCCTCTGTCGCCCCCTTCTCCTCCTGCCTTTAGTCTTTCCAAGCATCAGGGTCTTTTCCAATGAGCTGGCTCTTTGCATCAGGTAGCCAAATATTAGAGCCTCAGCATCAGTCCTTTCAATGAATATTTAGGGCTGGTTTCCTTTAGGACTGACTGGTTGGACCTACTAACAGTCCAAGGGGACTCTCAAGAGTCTTTCCTAGCCCCACAGTTCGAAAGCATCAATTCTTCAGCACTCAGCTTNGGCTCTTTGCATCAGGTAGCCAAATATTAGAGCTTCAGTATCAGTCCTTTCAATGAATATTTAGGGCTGGTTTCCTTTAGGACTGACTGGTTGGACCTGCTAACAGTCCAAGGGGACTCTCAAGAGTCTTCCTTAGCCCCACAGTTCGAAAGCATCAATTCTTCAGCACTCAGCTTTCTTTATGGTCCGTCTCTCACATCTATACATGACTGTGGAAAACCCATAGTTTTGACTATACAGAACTTTGTCAGCATATTGATACATCTGCTTTTTAATACACTCTCTAGGTTTGTCATCATAACTATTCTTCCAAGAAGCAAGCATCTTTAAATTTTAATTTAATTTTAATTTCTCCCATATATATGTTATCAAACTTTGTTTGATTTTCTCTTTTTAATCTGTGCCATGTCAATTTAATTATTAGACTAGCCAGAAGAACCTAAAAGGGTAGAGAAAAATTTCCTTCTCCCCATCAGTATCTAAGATCATAAGGACTTTTTAAGGCTTTTTAAAAAATGGCTATTAAAATTAATTTGTATAGGCTAAAGTTATGGGGTGCTTTGTACCATGGGAATTAGCTAGGTAAATTCAACTCTGAAAGATAAATCCTGTGGTGAATAGGGATGTAAAAAGAATACTTATGAAGGGAGAAACATTAACATAAGAGAAAAACCTTACATAGAGAAAAGAGTTTAAAAGTATATATTCAGTATTTTGCAGGAAAGGAATACAGTATATTGGATCGCTGGTATATGTCTTAAGAGTTTGCATACCTGTATACATACTAAGTCGCTTCAGTCATGTCCAGCTCTTTGCAACCTCATGGACTGTAGCCCACTAAGCTCCTCTGTCCATGGGATTCTCCAGACAAGAATACTGGAGTGGTTGCCATGCCCATTCCAGTGGATCTTCCTAACCCAGGGATCAAACCTGTGTCTCTTATGTCTCCTGCATTGGCAGGCAGATTCTTTTACCACTAGTGCCACCTGGAAAGTCCTAACCATTCTCAGGTACAGTTAAGTTTGATATATTGCATTTGCTAATACTTTGGCCACCTCATGAGAAGAGTTGACTCATTGGAAAAGACTCTGATGCTGGGAGGGATTGGAGGCAGGAGGAGAAGGGGACGACAGAGGATGAAATGGCTGGATGGCATCACTGACTTGGGCATGAGTCTAAGTGAATTCCGGGAGTTGGTGATGGACAGGGAGGCCTAGCGTGCTGCAATTCATGGGGTTGCAAAGAGTCGGACACCACTGAGCAACTGACCTGACCTGAAGGTTTCAGTAGCTTCCTAGGACTAAAACATTTCCTTGAATTTTGTTTTAATCAATAAATAGTTTGATTATTCAGTCGACCTACTTGGCACCATTATGCTAATAGAAAGTGAGTTTAGATATGAAATGTGGGAAGGTTAGAAAACTAGGATGGAATACAAGCATTACTCTCATCCATTATAAATCAACATGGTGGCATTGGGATGCTAAAACGGCCTCATGTGATTAACTTAGTGTTTGGCTACCACTGAATATTGGATCATACTTGGATAAATAAGAATATGCGGCTTCTGGCATTTTAAGAAGGGAAATCGATACTCTGAAAATATGGTGTCTGGAGAGATGCAGTCCCTCAGAGGTTTTGCAGGTAGCCAGCTGATAATCTTGGATAATAATCCCAGTATGCATTCCCAATATTGAAATCTTTTCAATTAAAAAAAAAATAAAATCAAGCTCATCAAATTTGCATTCTGATTTTCCATCTTCTTTCTTCCCTTTCTTTCATTTTGCAGATATTTATTGAATAACTACAGTGCCAGGCAGGGTTCTAGATGCTTCATAAACAAGGCAGATATGTGTCTTTATGTGAAATATATAGTCTAGACAAAGTGGAGATGAAAAAATAAGAAATAGGTAAGAATTTCAGAAAGTGCTATAATGAAAAGTCAGGATAGCATAATAGAAACTAGCTAGAGGTAGGGATAGTCTGCTTTGTGTAACTGATATGAAAAAACCTCTCAGAGATAGTACTATTTTATTATTACTTAATGAGGTAGAGTGAGCCATGAAAGTATCTGGGTAAGAATATTCTGGAGAGAGGAAACAGCTTGTGGAAATGCCCTGAGGCAGAAACAAGCTTGGCATTAAAAAATTTAAACCTTTGCAAATTTAAACGAATATGGAACTAAATCCAAATTTACAGTATTTTGAAAGTNTATCCGGGTAAGAATATTCTGGAGAGAGGAAACAGCTTGTAGAAATGCCCTGAGGCAGAAAT
Source organism: Raphicerus campestris (assembly GCA_006410735.1). Taxonomy (NCBI): domain Eukaryota; kingdom Metazoa; phylum Chordata; class Mammalia; order Artiodactyla; family Bovidae; genus Raphicerus; species Raphicerus campestris. Next base: position 74,040 of record SJYW01038159.1, read on the forward strand.
AAGCTTGGCATTAAAAAATTTAAACCTTTGCAAATTTAAACGAATATGGAACTAAATAAAAATTTACAGTATTTTGAAAAAATTCTAATTGCATGTTCAGACTTTAGGGTAACACAACCTGATGTGAAGTATTAAACAGCCTGTTTTATTTTGGGGCAGGGGGTGTGTGTAACAAGATTCATCTTATTTATATGTCAGTTTTAGAGCAGATTAAAATGTGATTTCATGGAGGTTTCTTTCCATGTTGTAATAAATGTGTTATCCTTGATTGGTGTATGCTGGTATTGATAAAATAATCAGGTCTTATATGTCTGTCTATATTAGCTTGGGTGCAGATTGGTAAGCCCACAGTTGGCTAAAGTAGAAATTTATTGACTCAAATGATCCAAGGAATGGTTCAACATAAAATTGGGGAAAGGAGAGGAATAGAGCTGAGTCTCAATTACTACCAGGATTCATTCTCCCTTTTTATTTTTTTATTTTCTCCTACTTGCTGTTTGAGTTAACTTAATTTTTCCCAACTGTAGATGGATTTCTCCTGACTGGCAATTAAAAGGCCAGTAACAGCTTCTGAGTTTTGTATTTTTAAGCTTCTGCCACCAGCAGCTACTCCTATCTCAGATCCCCATAAATCTCAGATAAGGGCTCTGATTGACTCAGCATGTAGAAGGGAAAGTTGATGCAGAAGTCAAGTAATACAGAAGCATGCCAGTTCTACTGGTGCAGTTCAAAAGACAAGGGATTGCTTTTGCCTGAAATGAGTGGAGAGTGAGTGGGTTGGGCGATGCTGTGCAGTTACGACACTTGATNTAGAAGGGAAAGTTGACGCAGAAGTCAAGTAATATAGAAGCATGCCAGTTCTACTGGTGCAGTTCAAAAGACAAGGGATTGCTTTTGCCTGAAATGAGTGGAGAGTGAGTGGGTTGGGCGATGCTCTGCAGTTACGACACTTGATATTCAATACCCTGTTGTTAATCAATATCCACTTGAAAACCAATATAAAACACTAAACCTGCTCCCAGTATGATTCTACTCTTGTCTACAGCAAAAATAACAACAACCAAAAGACCAAAAAAAGGACCAGTAAGCTCTTTTAATTGTTCACCTTTAATCACAAAATTCAATTTGTTTAGAAACAAAGTTAATGTGGATAGAGTAAAAAGTCTTAATGTCCTACAACTACCCAAGTCAGATTTTTAAGATGAAAGGAGTTGTTCCAGATCTGAAAAATAATAGATTTAGAGAGGCATGGCTGTTTTGAATGTCTTTATGAGTCACTCTTCCAGAATTATCACAGAAACTCCACTCTTTGTTGATTAATTGTGAATGAAAGAATTAGTTTTATTTATTCAGAAATATACCTATATCTCTGATTATTTTAAGCTAAAATGTGTGTATGTTTCCCTTTCAAATTTGAATTATCTGGGGGAATTGCTTCAATTCTATGCTTTACACTGCTTGTGATGTTTAATTTTACATGTCAGCTTGACTGGGCTAACGGATGCCCAGATGGCTGGTAAAATATCATTTCTGGATTTGTCTGTAAGAGTGTTTCCAGAAGAGATTAGCATTTGAATAAGGAGACTGAATAAAGAAGATTACCCTCATCAGTGTTAGTGGGCATCATCCAATTCATTGAGGGCCTGATTAGAACAAAACAGCAGAAGCAGGCTGAATTTGCTAAAGATGAGACATTGATCTTCTCCTGTCCTCAGACACCAGGGCTCCTGGATCTCAGACATTCAGACTCAGATTAAATTACAACACTGGCTTTCTTGGTTCTCCAGGTTGCAGATATAGAGATTATGGGGCTTCTCAGCCTCCATAATTGCATAAGCTAATTCCTATAACAAATCTCATAATATAAATATATATCTCCAGTTGCTTTTATTTCTCTGGAGAACCCTGGCTAATCCTCTGCTTCACAATAAAGATTAAGAGATTATGTAGTTGACTTGAGCATTGTAGATAAATGTGACATGACAATTCAATTCCTAGACTGGAATTCTTCTATTTGCAATTCTGTTCCAACAGGTTAATCACCAAACTGTGCTTTTTGTGTGTGCATTGTGCTTTTATCTAGGATGTTTTTTCTTTGTACACACTCAGTTTAACTTAAATCATACAATAAAGATGATTTTTAATATAACCCTAGCCTTCAAACTTCTTTTTTTTTTTTACTGATTACCAAAACATCTAAAGCTATTTAGTGCCATTAGGATAATTTAGCATTTTAAGGACTTTGAAATTTAGTTTTGGATTTGTTCCACTCTTTTCAGATTCTAATGAAGTGGCAGCAATGAACAATAAGAAATTACGCAGCACACAATTTCAAGTAATAATCACATACCAATTACCTTAAGGGAGCAATCTCATTCTCCTGTTGCTTGCCCTTAGCCCCTCTAATTACATCATTTTGGAAGCAGATACACTTTATGAGGATTTAAGGTGTTTCAAAATACTATTCTATTTATTTTTTTTCTGTTAAGCTCCCCACCCCCACTAATATAGTCTAGGAAATTGGCAGAACAAATAGATAGTTTGTTCTATAGAAACTTTTATCCAAAAATGTACTTCTTTGAGATTACCTGTTTAAATAACTGAGGATTGGTTTGTGCTTATTTTAACAGACATTTTAAAAGATTATTTATTTTTGTACACTCATTTCTTACAGCGTCAATCGTGAGGCATTTACACTAGGTTTTCTTAAATGATAATGGAGATATGTCTAATCTAGATTGTTAGTTCCATTGGCCCCCAGATCCTATTCAAGGAAGATGATCCCTCAGAACTGTCTCAAGTGATTGATGCTTTGTGAGGCATTCACTCCTCTATAGGGGTTTAAAGGGCTTCCCTGATGGCTCAGCAGTCAAGAATCCACCTGCAATGCAGGAGATCCATGAGACATAGATTCAACCCCTTGGTTGAGGGCATGGCCACCCACTACAGTATTCTTGCCTGGAGAATCCCATGGACAGAGGAGCCTGGTGGGCTACGGTCCATGGGGTTACACAGAACAGGACACAACTGAAGTGACTTAGCATGCACACATGCCCGTGGGTTTAAAATGGTTTCCCAAACTATAAAACATTTTGTAAATGAGGAATTGTTTGTTGTAGCTCCATGCCCCAGACTTATGATTCAAAGCAGAGTAAAGAAAGACAGTGTGAAATAGATAGCTAGTGGGAACCTGCTACAAAGCATAGGAAACTCAGCTTGCTGCTCTCTGATGAACTAGGTGGGTGGGGTGGCTGGGTGGGGGTGATCCAAGAAGGAAGGGATATATGTATATGTATAGCTGATTCACTTCATTGTACAGCAGAGGCTAACAACATTGTAAAGCAATTATATTTCAATGCAAAATAAATTTAATAGCAAAAAGGACAAGAAAAAAAGGACAGTGGTCCCTGGTGAAAGCCTATCATGTAAACTGATCTAAGTCTCTTAGGCAGTNGGGGTGGCTGGGTGGGGGTGATCCAAGAAGGAAGGGATATATGTATCTGTATAGCTGATTCACTTCATTGTACAGCAGAGGCTAACAACATTGTAAAGCAATTATATTTCAATACAAAATAAATTTAATAGCAAAAAGGACAAGAAAAAAAGGACAGTGGTCCCTGGTGAAAGCCTATCGTGTAAACTGATCTAAGTCTCTTAGACAGTTTGCAGCAGAAGCCTCTGAGGTTAGAGACAGTAGGCTTTGTATAGCTCCCTTGGCCACAACCTCACAGTTCATGAGATGTTCTTGGATCACTTATACATTTACTTCTGATCAGACACAACTATTGTTTCTGTCATGCAACACCCCATTCTATGGCTGCAAGCACTCCAAATGTACCATGCTTGAATGATTCATTCCAAAGTGGACACTAGGTGAATCACCTTCTAACTAGATAAGGTGATAAAAGTGTCTGTTAGACCAGGGGGACCCAGGTCCTAAAGAAGTTCTAGACCTGAAGCGATGCTTTCACGGTGTTGAGCACTTGGCTGTTTTGGATATCTGGTTCATGAAAAGGCACTGGAGCTTATAAAATATTTTTTGTCAACAAGAGATCTTGAACACCTCTTATTTTTACTAATGGGGGAAATCAACATTCATTTTGTAAATTAACATCTGTGTTATTAGAATATATTTAGCAAAAATATTTGAAATGCTAGCATAGTCACTTTGAAACATAGATTCTTGATTGCAGTACTTGAAGTACTAAGTAGCTGTCTCTAGGGTGCAAATTAAAATTAATTTGCACACATAAACATACATAGTATACACACCCACAAACAGATCTACGTAATATATTATTGTTTATATGGAAATATTTTGATATAAATTGATTTGAAGTGAAAGTCGCTCAGTCATGTCTGACTCTTTGAGACCCTATGGACTGTAGCCCGCCAGACGTCTCTGCCCATGGGATTCTCTGGGTAAGAATATTGTAGTGGGTTGCTGTGTCCTCCTCAGGGGATCTTCCCAACCCAATAATTGATCCTGTGTCTCTGTTGTCNTGAAGTGAAAGTTGCTCAGTCATGTCTGACTCTTTGAGACCCTATGGACTTTAGCCTGCTGGACGTCTCTGCCCATGGGATTCTCTGGGTAAGAATATTGTAGTGGGTTGCTGTGTCCTCCTCCAGGGGATCTTCCCAACCCAATAATTGATCCTGTGTCTCTTATGTCTCCTGCACTGGGAGGAAGGCTTACCAATAGCACCAAGTCAAAAGGAATTTTGGGGGTGGGTGGAAGGCAGGCCCAAAAATCAGCAGAAATCTATGATTTAGCTACGTAGTATCATAAATGAATACTAAATTTGACTCTAGCCTTCTTCTACTCTTTTCCCTTGGATTTCATCAAAGGTATCAATTACTTGACAGATTAGACAGATGCCAAACTGTAGATTAAGAAAAGTATTGAGCCATAATCAAATCTCTATGACTGAGACACTTAGAAATATATATAAATTATATAATATACTTATAAATTATACAAATATATATAAAAAGAGCATACTATTTTGTATGGTTTTTCCAGTAGTCATGTATGGATGTGAGAGTTGGGCTATAAAGAAAGCTGAGCACCGAAGAATTGATGCTTTTGAACTGTGGTATTGGAGAAGACTCTTGAGAGTCCGTTTAACTGCAAGGAGATGCAACCAGTCCATCCTAAAGGAGATCAGTCCTGGGTGTCCATTGGAAGGACTGATGCCGAAGCTGAAACTCCAATACTTTGGCCACCTGATGAGAAGAGCTAACTCATTTGAAAAGACCCTGATGCTGGGAAAGATTGAGGGCAGGAGGAGAAGGGGATGACAGAGGATGAGATGGTTGGATGGCATCACTGACTCAATGGACATGAGTTTGAGTGAACTCTGGGAATTGGTGATGGACAGAGAGGCCTGGTGTGCCGCAGTTCATGGTGTCACGAAAAGTCGGACACGACTGAGGGACTGGATTGAACTGAATTTTGTATGAACACTAAATTTCTTCAATGTATGTCTCTTACTAGCTCTCTAAACATGAGTTTGCAGAATATTCTTTTTACTTGTGTAATTCTCAGTTTCTGGTGTAGTTTAATGAACCATGGAAATAGCAAATGGCACATGGCAAGATGTCCATTCTAATAGTTTCTAGGAGAGCATCTTCCTTAACTTTGTGAGGTGTTTGAGGACAGGAACTGGCTCTTGTTCATTTTTGTATTTCCACTACTGACTATAAAGGTTTTTGAAACTGTACATTGGATAAAAGAGTGAATGAATAAATAATTGAACCAAAGAAGGAAATATATAGATGTTAGTTTAGAGAAATGAAAGAAAAGTAAAATGGTGGGAAAAAAAAAGCCAAATGAGGCTATTTAAATCTTTGGCCACTACGTGGTATATTAAATTCTTTTTTTTTTTTCCTCCTTCTAGAAATAGCAAGATGAGCAAATTTTTACTTCCTCCTTTAGAAGCTTGCATCCTTGAAGCTCAGTAGAATCAAACAATTAGCCTTGTGAGGATGCCTGGAAAGTAACTTTAAATATGTTCCTGTTTAATATTTTAAGACACCAGGGACAATGATGAGGTATGACTTGAAGGAAGTGAGAATGAGGAGTGAGGATGTTAAGGTAACTGCTGTTGCAGGCAGGTGAGTTGCAGGGGCTCAGACGCTGAGACTAGTTCAAGGAGAGGTGATGGGAACAGACTAGTTGGAGAGAGTAGAGGGAGAGGCTCTCAGACACAGGAGGAAATAAGTACTTGGTATTCACTCTGAATGGGGTTAGGAAGACTTTAAGGACTTTGAGTAGAGGAATGTAATAATTGGCTTATATTTTAAAAGTAGTCTTCTGTCTACTGTGATATCAGGATAGACAGTAAGAATGGAAATCAGAAACCTGCTAAAGGGCACATGGGGAATTTCCTGCGGGAGGAGATGGAAAATAGATGAAAAGGATCATCTCAGAAGTAATAAACACAGAGAACAACACCACCGATGTGACAGGGGCTAGGGGATGGCTGCTTGTCCACTTTGAATAAGGTCATCAGGGTCGGTCGGTCTTAGGGAGCAATATTTTAGCTTAAATGTGAAGATGAGAAAACTCAGCTTTATGAATGCATAGGGGCAGAGGATGCTTGGTCAAAGAATAGCAAGTGTGAGCATTGCTCAGACTTCACGCTGTGTTTAATGAATTTTCAGTTGACTCAAAATTTGGACCTTTTAATATGGTTCTGATTTGGGAGATGTGTGGTGAAGTTGAAGTGCACAGGCTTCAAAACCAGGCTAATTTTACTTCAATTTAGAATCTTCCCCTGATCAATTATATGACCTAAGATCAGTCACTGTTTCCCTCTGAGCTTCACTGATCTCATTTTAAAATGGAAATAATAAAACCTACCAGATAGGATTAAATGAGGTAACATACATAAAGCATGATGTGCTTTAACTCCTGATGTGTGTTTTGTGTCCAACAAATATTATTTCCTTATTAAAGTTAGAGAGGAAAAAAAAAAAAAGAATAATATGGGCTTCCCTGGTGGCTCAAATGGTAAAGAATCTGCCTGCAATGTGGGAGACCTGGGTTTGATCCCTGGGTTGGGAAGATCTCCTGGAGGAGGGCATGGCTAAACCATTCCAGTATTCTTGCCTGGAGAATTCCCATGAACAGAGGAGCCTGGCAGGCTAGAGTCCATGGGGTTGCAGAGTCAGACATGACCGAACGATACAGCACAGCACAGCACAGTGAATAACGTGGCCTCACAGCCGACTAAGACAAAGATGCTGCATCTCTGTAGTAGACAGTTCTAACCTGGCGTGGCATGCATGTGTGTTTACTCACTCGGTCATGGCTGACTCTGCGACCCCATGGAGCACAGGGAATTGCTTTTCCCTACTGCTCAGGGCTTCGCTTCGTATGCACGTGGGTTCTGTTGACTTTCTGTTGGAGGAAAGGGTAGGTTTGGAGTTGACAGTGGTACAGCAGGAATGCTGAGTGGGCCATGTTCTTGAGTTTAGCCTTCCTTATTGCTAACATAAGAAACCTTACAGTTCCTTAATGATATGCTGGCTTAGGATAGAAGATTCTTTGATAACAGAAAGAGGAAATATCTCCAGGCACAAGTCCAAGAAATGCAGAGGCTTTGAGGCCGCGGTAATTCAGAGTTCTGTGCTCTCTGCAACATAAGTTACTTTTTTATTTAACACAGAACTTTAAACTTAGTGATCCATAATTTCAAATGCAAATATAAAATAAAAGACTTAAAATTTTTGTTGATTATTTTACTCTGAAAAATTTTTAACACTTCAGTAGTGAATATGAGTCTCTCTGTCTAGTGGTTCAGAAATGTAATCTTTGTTTTTCTGTAACTCAGTGTTGTGTTTCAAGAGCTCTATTCTCCTGATGATAGGAGCTAAAATCTCAATCAATTCAAGGTCCTGCCTTTCCCCCAGGGTGGTCGCTGGATTCTGAAGCTCCTGTTGCAGGGCACAGTGCTATCTGGCCCCTGACTGTCATCTGTACATGCAGATGTCTTCTGTGATATCAGTCATCTGGCCTAGTCCTGGGCCACTGATTCCTGAAAATTGCTGCTGTGCTGTCCTTTGCTCCAGGTCAGTTTTTTATGCTGCCACTGAGCCCCTCCTGGGAGCCTGGAAAACAATTTACTGCTCTCTCTGTCTACTCTGAAGCTATGGGAAACCAGTGGATGGGATGAGGTCGGGGCTATACAGGCATGTATCCCATAGCAGTTTCTACTTTAGGATTTCTGGGGAAAGTTTCTCAGGAATATCACCCCTTTCAGCTTTCTTCTATCCCCTCTGAATTTTTCCTGTCTAGGTTTTTACAGCTCGAAAGCTACAAGCTGAATGAAGCATTCTGTTGGATCGTTCCCATCACTAGATTAGTAAAGACAAGGAGCCTAGTTGCTCTAATTAGGAGAAGGGGTTGGGTAATGAGAAATATCTTGGATAAAAACATTGATTAATATTTCAAAATAACTTTGCATTTCCATCACTTATGTAGAAAAATGCAGTTGATGAAATAATCTTTTATCAAATTTAATCAATGCTATTCATAAGGGTAGAGAGAGGATAGTTACCCCTTAAGCAGTGATGGTCGTCAATATTCATTGCTACCTCTGTGGTGCATCTACTGAATTTGGTTCCTTGGTGTTCTTTTAAAGACAGACTTTTTGAGGTGACTCAGATCAGTAATGTTTAAAGAATTCCTCTATCTCATATTGTTAGTTTTGTCTAAATCATGTACCCTAGTCAAAAGGAGGATCACAAGCAAGTTGGTTTATATTTGTTTTGTACTGCTAAAACTTGGCCCTAGAGATCATGATCATGAAAGACTTCAATATATACTGATTACAGTATGTAAGATACACTGATTACAGTATGTAAGTTATACTGCATTAGCACTATTTTAGCCAAAAGCCACAGAAATCTAAACTCTCATGAGGGAGATTAGATCCCTTATAAAAGAGATCATAGAGAGATCCCTTGCTCTTACACCATGTGAGTACACCACTAGAAGACAGAAAGTGTGTTCTCACCAGACACCAAATCTGTTGGTCCCTTGATCTTGGACTTAGAGCATCCAGAACTGTGAGAAAGAAATGTTTGCTGTTTAAGAACTAGGTTTATGACGTGCTGTTACGGCAGCGTAAACAGAAAAGACATCTATAAAAACAGATACTACTGTGGTGGCTCCTTGAATTGAGGCATGGGCAGGAGGGATTGGAGCGTGATGACTAAGGGACATGGGATTTCTTTCTGAAGTAGTCAATACATTCTAAAATCCATTATGACAACTGATGGATAACTGAATATACTAATAGGCATTAGACATGGAGATCAGCCCTGGGATTTCTCTGGAAGGAATGATGCGAAAGCTGAAACTCCAGTACTTTGGCTACCTCATGCGAAGAGTTGACTTATTGGAAAAGACTGATGCTGGGAGGGATTGGAGGCAGGAGAAGAAGGGGACGACTGAGGATGAGATGGCTAGATGGCATCACTGACTCGATGGATGCGAGTCTGAGTGAACTCCAGGAGCTGATGTTGGACAGGGAGGCCTGGTGTGCTGCAATTCATGGGATCGCAAAGAGTTGGACACGACTGAGTGACTGAACTGAACTGATAGCTAAAAGGAGAATGTATAGGTTATATATCTTGAATCAATTGACTCTACATATCAAAAATTAAGGGACATATATCATCAGTTCAGTTCAGTCGGTTCAGTTCAGTTGTTCAGTCATGTCCGACTCTTTGTGACCCCATGAAACGCAGCACGCCAGGCCTCCCTGTTCATCACCATCTCTCGGAGTTCACTCAGACTCACGTCTGTCGAGTCCATGATGCCATCCAGCCATCT
>SJYW01038159.1:94572-106775 GCA_006410735.1 Raphicerus campestris
AGGTGAGTTGCAGGGGCTCAGACGCTGAGACTAGTTCAAGGAGAGGTGATGGGAACAGACTAGTTGGAGAGAGTAGAGGGAGAGGCTCTCAGACACAGGAGGAAATAAGTACTTGGTATTCACTCTGAATGGGGTTAGGAAGACTTTAAGGACTTTGAGTAGAGGAATGTAATAATTGGCTTATATTTTAAAAGTAGTCTTCTGTCTACTGTGATATCAGGATAGACAGTAAGAATGGAAATCAGAAACCTGCTAAAGGGCACATGGGGAATTTCCTGCGGGAGGAGATGGAAAATAGATGAAAAGGATCATCTCAGAAGTAATAAACACAGAGAACAACACCACCGATGTGACAGGGGCTAGGGGATGGCTGCTTGTCCACTTTGAATAAGGTCATCAGGGTCGGTCTTTCTTAGGGAGCAATATTTTAGCTTAAATGTGAAGATGAGAAAACTCAGCTTTATGAATGCATAGGGGCAGAGGATGCTTGGTCAAAGAATAGCAAGTGTGAGCATTGCTCAGACTTCACGCTGTGTTTAATGAATTTTCAGTTGACTCAAAATTTGGACCTTTTAATATGGTTCTGATTTGGGAGATGTGTGGTGAAGTTGAAGTGCACAGGCTTCAAAACCAGGCTAATTTTACTTCAATTTAGAATCTTCCCCTGATCAATTATATGACCTAAGATCAGTCACTGTTTCCCTCTGAGCTTCACTGATCTCATTTTAAAATGGAAATAATAAAACCTACCAGATAGGATTAAATGAGGTAACATACATAAAGCATGATGTGCTTTAACTCCTGATGTGTGTTTTGTGTCCAACAAATATTATTTCCTTATTAAAGTTAGAGAGGAAAAAAAAAAAAAGAATAATATGGGCTTCCCTGGTGGCTCAAATGGTAAAGAATCTGCCTGCAATGTGGGAGACCTGGGTTTGATCCCTGGGTTGGGAAGATCTCCTGGAGGAGGGCATGGCTAAACCATTCCAGTATTCTTGCCTGGAGAATTCCCATGAACAGAGGAGCCTGGCAGGCTAGAGTCCATGGGGTTGCAGAGTCAGACATGACCGAACGATACAGCACAGCACAGCACAGTGAATAACGTGGCCTCACAGCCGACTAAGACAAAGATGCTGCATCTCTGTAGTAGACAGTTCTAACCTGGCGTGGCATGCATGTGTGTTTACTCACTCGGTCATGGCTGACTCTGCGACCCCATGGAGCACAGAGAATTGCTTTTCCCTACTGCTCAGGGCTTCACTTCGTATGCACATGGGTTCTGTTGACTTTCTGTTGGAGGAAAGAGTAGGTTTGGAGTTGACAGTGGTACAGCAGGAATGCTGAGTGGGCCATGTTCTTGAGTTTAGCCTTCCTTATTGTTAACATAAGAAACCTTACAGTTCCTTAATGATATGCTGGCTTAGGATAGAAGATTCTTTGATAACAGAAAGAGGAAATATCTCCAGGCACAAGTCCAAGAAATGCAGAGGCTTTGAGGCCGCGGTAATTCAGAGTTCTGTGCTCTCTGCAACATAAGTTACTTTTTTATTTAACACAGAACTTTAAACTTAGTGATCCATAATTTCAAATGCAAATATAAAATAAAAGACTTAAAATTTTTGTTGATTATTTTACTCTGAAAATTTTTTAACACTTCAGTAGTGAATATGAGTCTCTCTGTCTAGTGGTTCAGAAATGTAATCTTTGTTTTTCTGTAACTCAGTGTTGTGTTTCAAGAGCTCTATTCTCCTGATGATAGGAGCTAAAATCTCAATCAATTCAAGGTCCTGCCTTTCCCCCAGGGTGGTCGCTGGATTCTGAAGCTCCTGTTGCAGGGCACAGTGCTATCTGGCCCCTGACTGTCATCTGTACATGCAGATGTCTTCTGTGATATCAGTCATCTGGCCTAGTCCTGGGCCACTGATTCCTGAAAATTGCTGCTGTGCTGTCCTTTGCTCCAGGTCAGTTTTTTATGCTGCCACTGAGCCCCTCCTGGGAGCCTGGAAAACAATTTACTGCTCTCTCTGTCTACTCTGAAGCTATGGGAAACCAGTGGATGGGATGAGGTCGGGGCTATACAGGCATGTACCCCATAGCAGTTTCTACTTTAGGATTTCTGGGGAAAGTTTCTCAGGAATATCACCCCTTTCAGCTTTCTTCTATCCCCTCTGAATTTTTCCTGTCTAGGTTTTTACAGCTCGAAAGCTACAAGCTGAATGAAGCATTCTGTTGGATCGTTCCCATCACTAGATTAGTAAAGACAAGGAGCCTAGTTGCTCTAATTAGGAGAAGGGGTTGGGTAATGAGAAATATCTTGGATAAAAACATTGATTAATATTTCAAAATAACTTTGCATTTCCATCACTTATGTAGAAAAATGCAGTTGATGAAATAATCTTTTATCAAATTTAATCAATGCTATTCATAAGGGTAGAGAGAGGATAGTTACCCCTTAAGCAGTGATGGTCGTCAATATTCATTGCTACCTCTGTGGTGCATCTACTGAATTTGGTTCCTTGGTGTTCTTTTAAAGACAGACTTTTTGAGGTGACTCAGATCAGTAATGTTTAAAGAATTCCTCTATCTCATATTGTTAGTTTTGTCTAAATCATGTACCCTAGTCAAAAGGAGGATCACAAGCAAGTTGGTTTATATTTGTTTTGTACTGCTAAAACTTGGCCCTAGAGATCATGATCATGAAAGACTTCAATATATACTGATTACAGTATGTAAGATACACTGATTACAGTATGTAAGTTATACTGCATTAGCACTATTTTAGCCAAAAGCCACAGAAATCTAAACTCTCATGAGGGAGATTAGATCCCTTATAAAAGAGATCATAGAGAGATCCCTTGCTCTTACACCATGTGAGTACACCACTAGAAGACAGAAAGTGTGTTCTCACCAGACACCAAATCTGTTGGTCCCTTGATCTTGGACTTAGAGCATCCAGAACTGTGAGAAAGAAATGTTTGCTGTTTAAGAACTAGGTTTATGACGTGCTGTTACGGCAGCGTAAACAGAAAAGACATCTATAAAAACAGATACTACTGTGGTGGCTCCTTGAATTGAGGCATGGGCAGGAGGGATTGGAGCGTGATGACTAAGGGACATGGGATTTCTTTCTGAAGTAGTCAATACATTCTAAAATCCATTATGACAACTGATGGATAACTGAATATACTAATAGGCATTAGACATGGAGATCAGCCCTGGGATTTCTCTGGAAGGAATGATGCGAAAGCTGAAACTCCAGTACTTTGGCTACCTCATGCGAAGAGTTGACTTATTGGAAAAGACTGATGCTGGGAGGGATTGGAGGCAGGAGAAGAAGGGGACGACTGAGGATGAGATGGCTAGATGGCATCACTGACTCGATGGATGCGAGTCTGAGTGAACTCCAGGAGCTGATGTTGGACAGGGAGGCCTGGTGTGCTGCAATTCATGGGATCGCAAAGAGTTGGACACGACTGAGTGACTGAACTGAACTGATAGCTAAAAGGAGAATGTATAGGTTATATATCTTGAATCAATTGACTCTACATATCAAAAATTAAGGGACATATATCATCAGTTCAGTTCAGTCGGTTCAGTTCAGTTGTTCAGTCATGTCCGACTCTTTGTGACCCCATGAAACGCAGCACGCCAGGCCTCCCTGTTCATCACCATCTCTCGGAGTTCACTCAGACTCACGTCTGTCGAGTCCATGATGCCATNTTTCTCCTTGAAACTCCTATAAATTAGTACCTCCCTGTAGGTAGCATATTCACACAATTTGCTTCAGCCCCACAGACCCAATGGCCCCCGACTAAATACAACATGATTCAAACCTGAGAGTTCTAATTGAGTGGCTATACATAATTTTTTGACTTTAACATGAAGAAAATTAAAATTCAAACACTACCCTTGCCCCAGATAGCTTCAACTTTGTTATATCTGCCTGTAGCTAATGGCCTGAGGAAAATGTGCTTATAAAGAACAAGTAGGGGGTTTAAGCTTAGGCCTTGTCTATGTCCACATTAAAAAAAATTAATGAAACTATAAACTTAGGGCCAATGACCTGGCAGACGGCAGATAGAATTCATTCTCCTCACAGGCTGAGTGATGATATTATTAAACAACATCTGGCAGAGACTTAAAATATCTGCACCCTTCTTTAGGTCCTCATTAAGTATGGAGGAAAAGCATTTGCTCATTTATAAATTTCAGTAGGAATAACTACCTCATTGCACTTCAGGGCCAGTATGGTGGGCCGCGAGACAGATGGACAGCAGGAGAAATCTGCATCTGCCCACTTGGGGAACTGCATGGCCTCTTGTCTAAAGAAAAGATGAAGACAAGATGGAAATGGTCCATGTGAACAATTCAGAGCCTCACCTTGGCCCTTTCTCTGCTTCAAGGGTANGCCGCGAGACAGATGGACAGCAGGAGAAATCTGCATCTGCCCACTTGGGGAACTGCATGGCCTCTTGTCTAAAGAAAAGATGAAGACAAGATGGAAATGGTCCATGTGAACAATTCAGAGCCTCACCTTGGCCCTTTCTCTGCTTCAAGGGTAGAAATAGCTACACTTTTCTATAATCACTTGCATTATCACTCACTGCTTACTCTTTTAGTTATAGAATAGTTGTTCAACTTTGGACAGCATTTGCAATATCTTTGTACTTGTGTTTAAGTATATATAAAATCTAATACATTTTAATATATATTAAGTAATATATATAATTAATTATATGTAATTTAATCAAGGATGATTCTTTGTTGTGGGAGGCAGCCCTGTGCATTATGCTTAGCAGCATCTCTAACATGTACCCACTAGATGCCCGTAGCCCACTCTCTCCCAGTTTTGACAACCAAAAATGTCTCTAGGCATTGTCATATGTCTCTGGGCAAAATCCTTCTTGATTTTGAAACATTGTACTAAAATATACCTAAATTCCCTTCCTCGTTGTATATTCTATCATCTTCTGTTGCCTGAAGAGATATTTTTTGCTTTTTCAATAGATAAGAGTAATCTCTCAAAATATAGTTCAGGAGAACAAGGTGAAAATGAGGGGAACAGTTGAGCTTATAATGAATAATTTATGTTTCTTTGGGAAATCTAGATTAGGGCATTTGGCTATTTATTTTTTATTTTAATTTTGAACTTTAATTTACATCTATTTTTCGTGGCTGCACTGCATGGCTTGTGGGATCTTAGTTCCCTGACCAGGAATCAAACTCTGGCCCCCTGGCAGTGGAAGCGTGCAGTCCTGAGCACTGGACTGCCAGGAAACTCCTGGTTCTTTTTCATATGAAGTTTATTTTTCTTATTTACAAAGTAATATTGTTTGCTGCTATATTAAACTGCAGAAAAATACAAATAACGAAGTCAGTCTTGCCCAAATAACCAAGGAAATTCACTTCAGCATTCTGGCATGTTTCTTTCTAAGAACTTTTTTTCAAGAATGAATTAAGTTCTTCAATAAAAAGGTTACAATAATATGTATTANGTGCAGTCCTGAGCACTGGACTGCCAGGAAATTCCTGGTTCTTTTTCATATGAAGTTTATTTTTCTTACTTACAAAGTAATATTGTTTACTGCTATATTAAACTGCAGAAAAATACAAATAACAAAGTCAGTCTTGCCCAAATAACCAAGGAAATTCACTTCAGCATTCTGGCATGTTTCTTTTTAAGAACTTTTTTTCAAGAATGAATTAAGTTCTTCAATAAAAAGGTTATAATAATATTTATTAGACTTTTCAACTTTTTGATAAACTTGCCTGAGAATGATATTTAGGGGAAAATTTTCACACAATATTAATCTCATTGAACAAGATACGTTAGCTTCATTTAGTGTCATTGTGAAAGGAATTTTAAATACTTCCACTTTGGCGGATTCAGTGCTGTGCTGGGTTTAATCTCTATAGTAGTCACTGCCAGCGACACTGTTCTAATGATTTGGATGTGTATACCTCCATAGGAACATTGTCCTGGCTTTCTTTACACATTTTTCCACTTGTGTGTTACTGTTTTGGCTTTCTGGTCACTCAAGTTAAGTGAGTGGCATAGTCTTAGCTCTTGTATATTTGAGAATATCTTTTCTCTGGTATCAATGTGTAAGACATAAAGTGGCTGACTATACTCTCTGAAAATTAGATTATTTCCCTTCTCAAATTCTCTATAAATTACTTCATTGTTTTCTGACATTAAGCATCTTAAGATGGGAGCTGAGCCAAGCATGGTTCTTGGTTCTTTTTAGATTAACTGCTTTTTCTGCATAAATGCTTGGAGGATTTTCTTTATTCTTCTAATTCAGAGATTTTTTTCCAGGATATGTCTAGGCATTGTGCCTTATTAATTTTTCTTGTAAAATATTGAGTTCTGTATATATAGATTTTAGGGCTTCCCAGGTGGCGCTAATAGTAAAGAACCCACCTGCCAATGCAGGAGATAAAAGAGACATGGGTTCCACCCCTGGGTCGGGAAGGAGGGCATGGCAACTCGCTCCAGGATTCTTGCCAAGATAATCCCATGGATAGAGGAGCCTGGTGGGCTGCAGTCCATAGGGTTGCAAAGAGTCAGACACAACTGAAGCAATTTAGCACATATATTGGTTTTATTTTGTTTTTAACCTAAGAAAGTTCTCTTCAATTGTGAGCAGAATGTTAGGTTTTTTTCTTTTGCTCCATCTCTTTGAATATCTCCCTCAAAATGCTGTTCTAATTACTTAGCCTAGAGTATGGAGGTGGATGGTAAGAGGAGAATTAGCATGACTCTGTGTGTCAGTTTCTTCAGCTTAGTCCTAGTTTATGTCAGTTATCCTGGTGTAAATATCGACTAAAATATTCATATGTTTTCTCAAAAGTGACCAGTCTGGATTGTGTTCATTGCTGTTGGCTGCTCACCCTGGGCTGGATATGACTCTTCATTCTACAGGTGGTGAAACTCTGTCCTTCCTGCCCTGTAGCAGCCACATGGTAGGAAATCATCCCCTGAGGGCAAAGTGAGGACATGTTGATACACCTGAAGGAGAGAAAATAGATAGGAATCCCTGGGGCTGTCCTCTCCTCTGAGCCATTCTTTCCCTTCATGGTAGAAGAAACCCTGTTGAGCATGTCTTTGTGATTCATTAATCCTCTCACACATTTGGAGCTACAGTACACAGAATGATTGAAAATGAAATGAAAGAAAAAAAGGTGAAGCAGGCAAATAATGGCAAATTAAGTTTGGTACGATTGTAATATCAAACAAACAGAAAGAACCTAAGGCAAAAAATGTTAGGCATCAGTGAAAATTAATACATACAGATAAGGATCTGGAGAAGGGAATGGCAGCCCACCCCAGTATTCTTGCCTGGAGAATTCCATGGGCAGAGGAGGCTGGTGGGCTACAGTCCAAGGGGTCACAAACAGTCAGACACGACTGAGTGACTAACACAGAGAAAGATCAGAATATCTAAAGCTCTTGAATACCTATGCAGCAACAATAGAGTCTCAAAACATTCAAAGTTATACTTTAGATAACACTTGGGAAGATAGAGGTAAAATACTAAGTATAGCTGAAAGATTTTAACAACTCCTTTCGAAAAATTAAGATGACAAAAATAATAAATATGCATCAACTCTGTGTAAAATGTGCCTATAGAATTTTATACCAACAAACACAGACTACCCATTTTCCTGAATACACATGCCAAAGTCACATTATATTTGTATTAATATCTACTAAAACAATCTAATGTCTTATATTGGGTCCCCTGGTAACAAAATCTGAAGTAGAGAGTTCTATGTAGAATATTTACAGGGGTGTGCTCTTAAGAGAGATTCCTGTACATATATGAGAATGGCAGGATTAGGCAGGTGGAAGCTGACTCACGATAAGGTTGCAAGTGAAGCTCAGCCAACCTTACTGGGAACTCTGGGGTTGGGAAGGACTTTCAGAATTTTTCCAAACTCAGCTAAGTGGACTCATGTCAGTTTAGTAAACTACCTGCAAGCTGCACCAGAGAAGGAACATCACCTTGCTAGACACATTTCCTTGCATCAGGGTGATTTCCAGTGTGAGATACCCTGGAAGCCATGGACAGCTGATATTCCCAGCAGCTTGGGCATAGGTGAGTCAACGCTGAAGAAATCTGGACAGAGAACAATAGTATTCATCACATTAAATCACAAAGGAAAACTCATACATTTAAAAGAATTGGTATTATACAGCTTATATTCTCTGTTAGCAAGACAAAATGCATTAATATTAGAAATCAATAACCAAGGAATATCTTAAAAGTCCATATGCTTTGAAAGTTAAAACAGGTGATAAAATTATCATTTGGTAGAGAGGAAATAAAGAAGATAAAATAACAAAATACTTAGACCTGGATGATAGTTAAAGCACCATGTATGGAAATTCACAAGGTGACCGTGAAGCAGTATTTTGTTAAAAAAAGAGTCAAAGTTGTGACTTTGTTTATGAAGAAAGAGCCATGACTTGAACAAAAGAAGCTAGAAAAATTGTATAAGAATAGACATAGTGATTCCTAGGTGGTGCTAGTGGTAAAAAATCTGCTTGGCAAGGCAGGAGACACAAGAGATGCAGGTTTGATCCCTGGGTTGGGAGGATCCCCTGGAGGAGGAAATGGCAGCCCACTGCAGTACTCCTGCCTGGGAAATCACATGGACAGAGGAGCTTGGTGGGCTACAGTCCATAGCGTTGCAAAGGTTTGGACACGACTGAACAGATAGGCAGGCTTCCCTGATAGCTCAGTTGGTAAAGAATCCGCCTGTAATGCAGGACACCCTTGTTTGATTCCTGGGTTGGGAAGACTCCCTGGAGAAGGAATAGGCTACCCACTCCAGTATTCTTGAGCTTCCCTTGTGGCTCAGCTGGTAAAGAATCCACCTGCAATGCAGGAGACCTGGGTTCAATCCCTGGGTTGGGAAGATCAGACAGACATAGAGAATCAGGAAAGAAAGAAAGAAATAGTAAAGTTAGTGGTAAAACAGTTAAGGAAATAGGAAATACAAATAGATAAATAATAAAACCAAAGCATACTGTTTAAAAAGTCTAACATAATTGTAAAGCGGAGGTAAGACTGAGGGAAAAAAAATAGGACAGGAGGAGACTGTTTAAAAAAAAATACAGGATGACAGAGCAAGGAATAACTATTTTACGAGATTAATCACTATAAAATTATTACTACAAAGCATTAGTCAATACATTTGAGAGAGAAAATGGACAAAAAATAAAAATGGAATAATTGACACAAGGAGAAATAGAAAAAGAGAACACTGGAAAGGAAATTATAACACCTTCTCCACAAAAGCCTTCAGACACAGAAGTGTAGGGAATTAATATTTATCTAATACAAGTTGTTACAGAAAATAAAAATAGGAACTTATCTAGGTTGACATAGTCTTGATCCTAAAGTTGAGTGGGAACAATATGACAAAAAAATAACTAAAAGAATAAATTTACTTTTAAATTTTACTTATTTTGCTTAATATATTTGCAGATAAATATATAAGACAAAACCAACTAGCCTAAAATAAATATACTTATTAATTAAGTATATAAAGATGACTCAGCTTTAGAAAATCTGTCAAGCCAAAATACAACAGAAAGCGTTCCCCATCTCACAGCATCAAAGTCAGCAATATGTCTGTGCATGCTAAGTTGCTTCAGTTGTGTCTGACTCTTGTGACCCTATGGACTGCAACCTGCCAAGCTCTTCTGTTTATGGGATTCTCCAGGTCAAGAAAACTATGAGATGAAAAGACATGAAGGACAGAATAAAAAACGCCAACATATACCTAACAGANTAATATATTTGCAGATAAATATATAAGACAAAACCAACTAGCCTAAAATAAATGTACTTATTAATTAAGTTTATAAAGATGACTCAGCTTTAGAAAATCTGTCAAGCCAAAATACAACAGAAAGAGTTCCCCATCTCATAGCATCAAAGTCAGCAATGTGTCTGTGCATGCTAAGTTGCTTCAGTTGTGTCTGACTCTTGTGACCCTATGGACTGCAGCCTGCCAAGCTCTTCTGTTCATGGAATTCTCCGGGTCAAGAAAACTATGAGATGAAAAGACATGAAGGACAGAATAAAAAACGCCAACATATACCTAACAGAAATTCAAGAAAGAGAGAATGTGGAAGAGGCAACATTTTCAGAGATAATAATTGAAAGATTTTTAAAAAGATCTATATCCTCAATTTGAAAATCATATTGAAGTTTTAGAAATATGAGAAAAATGTGATGTAGGCAATTCATAGTAAAACTTCAAAACCAAAGGTAAGAGGAATATAATAATTGGTAAAAACAAGAAAGGCCAATTACCTACTAAGGAATAAAATTTTATTTTCTTCAGTAAAACTTGATGTCAGAAGATAGTAAAAGAAGATCTTTATATATTAATGTGACATCACCCAATTAGTATATAATTCTCAGGTAAGCTTCATCTTTAAGAGTAATGGTGATGTGATAAAGATATATTTAGATGAAGACAGTATTTCTCTCATTCTCAGATCACAGTTGACAAAGACCAAGTATTTCTCAGGACTCTGTAATAAGAGAATGGCATTCATGGTGGTATTTAAGTATGGGTTTTAACGTTCCATTTTTTCCAAAGCTCCTACTGAATCATTTAATATTATGTTACTTTATTATCCAGGTTCATCTAAGAAACTGTATTGACTTTAATAAATTCCTCTCCAGCAGCTATCTTTTAAGATCAGTAAAATAAAAACAAGGAAACTTCAATGGTCTTTGCATGAACATATATTTCAATCCTCAGCATTTCTCACTGCTTAATTAGTGACACTGTCAATTACTTGCCTACCCCACTGATCTTACCTCTTTCCCTTTTGCTCATTATACTGTGTTAGGCCTTCCTGCTGTTTCATCGTAGATCTGTTCTCTCTGCCTGGAATCCTCTCTCCACTGTCTTGCAAAGCAAGTCGGAATTTATTTCCAATCTTGTCATGGAACTTTCTGCTTTCTTTCTTAGAAACATAGTCCTTGTCCACTATAACTGGAGTAGCCACTCAGTATTTTTTCAATTACCAAAACTTGTCTATCTTTCCACTGAAACTCCATGACAATAGGAACCATGTCTATTGGTTTACCATGATGTCTATAAAATACAGAATAATGTTAGGTTCATAGTTAAGTGTACCATAGTTATTTACTGACTACATGAATTAATAAATAACAAACTGCATTCAAGTGCAGGACTAATAAAAACTAGTTTTCTAATAAAAAAAGAACTTCACATTTATTACCACATTTAGTCCTTATGACAATTCCTAGGGATAGGGAAAAGAATAAAGTGAAAAAAGACCACCTTGGTTGGCAACAAGAGTAATTATCCTCATTTTGGTGAAGAGAAAACCAAGAGTATAAGTGGTTAGTAGTTTACTACTAGTTTCAGTTCCGTTCAGTCGCTCAGTCGTGTCCAACTCTTTGCGGCACCATGAATCGCAGCACACCAGGCCTCCCTGTTCATCACCATCTCCCAGAGTTCACCCAGACTCACGTCCATCGAGTTCATGATGCCATCCAGCCATCTCATCCTCGGTCGTCCCCTTCTTCTCCTGACCCCAATCCCCCCCAGCATCAGAGTCTTTTCCAATGAGTCAACTGTTCACATGAGGTGGCCAAAGACTGGAGTTTCAGCTTTAGCACCATTCCTTCTAAAGAAATCCCAGGGCTGATCTTCAGAATGGACTGGTTGGATCTCCTTGCAGTTCAAGGGACTCTCAAGAGTCTTCTCCAACACCNTCTGGATGATCTATATGGTTCTGTCTAATTTCACCTTTGCCAGATGAGATCAGGGTCAGAGGGAATGTTAATGGGGAAGAATGGTGATGGTTGTTGTTATTCAGTCGCTCAGTCATGTCCAACTCTTTGTGACCCCATGGACTCCAACATGCCAGGCTTCTCTGTTTTTCCTGTCTTCCCTGGTTGGAAAGATAGAAAGTTGCTGGTTTTGAGGATGGATAAAGGGGACCACAAGAAAAAGAAGCTGGTAAAGTCAATGTAATGGATTCTCCCCTAGAGCCTCCAAAAAGAACATGCTGCTAAGTCGCTTCAGTCATGTCTGACTTTGTGTGACCCCATAGACAGCAACCCACCAGGCTCCCCCGTCCCTGGGATTCTCCAGGCAAGAACACTGGAGTGGGTTGCCATTTCCTTCTCCAATGCATGAAA
>SJYW01038159.1:108381-128435 GCA_006410735.1 Raphicerus campestris
AAGTCACTAAGTCGTGTCTGACTCTTAGCAACCCCATGGACTGCAGCCCACCGGGCTCCTCCATCCTTGGGATTTTCCAGGCAAGAGTACTGGAGTAGGGTGCCATTGCCTTCTCCACCAAAAAGAACATAGCCATGCTCAGATCTTGATTTTAGCCCAGTAAGACCTGTGTCAGCCTTACATCCTGCAGAATTATAGGATAATCTTAAGACATTTGTTGTTCAGTTGCTCAGTCACGTACAACTCTTTGTGACCCCATGGACTGCAGCACACCAGGCTTCCCATTCCTCATCATCTCCCAGAGCTTGCTCAAACTCACATCCAGAGTCAGTGATGCCATCCAACCATCTTACTGTCTGTCATCCCCTTCTCCTGCTTTCAGTCTCTCCCAGGATCAGTCTTTTCTAATGAGTCAGTTCTTCGCGTCAGATGGCCAGTGTATTGGAGCTTCAGCTTCAGCATCAGTCCTTCTAATGAATATTCAGGTTTGATAAGTTTGTGTTAATTTGTTACAATCACAATAGGAAACTGATACTTGGCTGAAACTGCACTCAGATCAGCTGATTCCTACTTTGTATTTCTTCACACTACACTACACATCATCTTTTTGTTTTTCCCAAACTTTAAACTGTTTATTTTGTATTAGAGTAAAACTGATGATAAGGGTGAAAGAGGAGAGTGAAAAAGCTGACTTAAAATTCAACATTCAAAAAGACAAGATCATTGCATCTGGTCCCATCACTCATGGCAAATATATGGGGAAAAAGTGGAAACAGTGATAGATTTTATTTTCTTGGACTCCAAAATCACTGCAGACGGTGACTACAGACATAAAATTAAAAGATGCTTGCTCCTTGGAAGAAAAGCAATGGCAAACCTATACAGTGTATTAAGAAACAAAGACACCATTTTTCTGACAAAGGTCCACCTAATCAAAGCTATGATTTTTCCAGTAGTCATGTATGGATGTGAGAGTTGGACCATAAAGAAGGCTGACCATTGAAGAATTGATGCTTTTAAATAGTGGTGCAGGAGAACACTCTTGAGATTCCCTTGGACAGCAAGGAGATCCAATCAGTCAATCCTAAAGGAATGCAACTCTAAATATTCATTAGAAGGATTGATGCTGACGCTGACATCCCAATACTATCACCTGATGTGATGAGCTGACTCATGGGAAAAGACCCTGAATCTGTGAAAGACTGAAGGCAGGAGATGTCTCTCGCTGTATGGTCAGGCCAGGAGTGTCATAGCACTGGAAATATTTTCAGGTTTCAGTACAATGAGCGTCTTCCATTCGAAAAGCTATCTTCCTAT
The DNA here is from genome assembly GCA_006410735.1 of Raphicerus campestris. Taxonomy (NCBI): domain Eukaryota; kingdom Metazoa; phylum Chordata; class Mammalia; order Artiodactyla; family Bovidae; genus Raphicerus; species Raphicerus campestris. The sequence goes on from SJYW01038159.1 coordinate 109,699, forward strand.
AAATGATTGTTTTTTGTGTGTGTACAGAGTCTGTTTGAGGGTGAGTAACCTACTGAGCTTACTGGGCAGGATGTGGATCTCATGACATCATTGTTTTGTCATTTAGGAGTATGTTCTGTGCTTCTCTTGCATGATTTTGCTGCTAAGCAAGTCTGCTTGATTTTGTGGTTAGGCAAACCTACTTTCTGGAGTAATCATTAACTTACAGGAGTTTCCCATATTTTTTTATTTATAATCTCCTAGGACTAACTATTTAATCACCTGTTTTGTCCTTTCATTCTGTTCCTGTAAGTTTCAGGTGAACAATGAAGGGACTCAGCCATACATATACATGTATCTTTTCTTTCCCAACCAGCACCCGCGGCCCCCCCACCCCCTGCCCGCCCTGCAACATCATCATCATCATCTTTAGCGATACAAAATTCTCCTAAATTTAATGGCAAAAAGATTAAGTATGGACTGAGCAATTCCATGATAGGGAAATGTCTCCTAAATCAGAGAAACTGCAGTATACATATATAAAATGTATGTGACACATTCTTTAAACTGAGAGCTGTTTTTTCTTTTATTTCCAAAAAAGATAATAGCATCATGAAGCAGGGCTATGTAGAGCATATAAGGAGGAGATAGGAAACAGCAATGTGATCTGAAAATCTCTTTATATTCATCATAATGAGAGAAGAGTTCCATGCTTTTTATAATCTATGTCATTGTAATATAATATATAGCATTGTTCTGGAGAGCAGTTCAATGCAGCCAAATAGCACTTAAAAAAAAATTCAGGTGTTTTCTTATATTTTCATGCAGCTTATAGAAGACAGGCTTAGCTAATAAGGAAAAGAGGAAAGAGAAAAAAATGAATGAAGAAAAGGTCAAAAGGGTTGGAAAATGTTAAATTCAAGTAACTATAGATATGGAGCGATGCATGAGTGTTTTGGGTAAGGTTGAATATGAAAGGGCTGCTTTGTAGATTACCATAGTGCTGAAATAAAGCAATTAACATGGTCTTCAGAGGATTTTATTTTAAAAAGTAAAATTATCATTAGGAGAGCTCCTAAAGAGATATGTAAATTAAATCACATTTAACTGTGTGAATTATTTCATTGAAATGTATAGCTGTTACTCAGTGATAGAAATGTTTAAATCCTTAAAACAGGGACTATTACAAAAAATCCTGAAATGCAATCATATTAAAATGACAAGTGATTTTGTAAACTGAAGTTTCTTCAGTATTTATATTTTTTAATACATGTGTATACCACCGTCCCTTACCAGGAGATATGGTGGTAGTGTCGGTGTTAGAAATTAGTTTTAAAATTATTTAAAACACTTCAGGATAAACAGTTCAGTTTGTATGTATACAAGTTAGCTCAAACCTGCAGCTTAGTGATCATTAATTAAGTTGTGAAAAACAAACAAACAAACAAACCAACTCCCTGGAGGTGTGTTAATTGGAACTTAGGGCACCTTACTCATAAATATACACTGTCGAGTATGATGTTTTTAGTACATGGCAATAGAGTTATCAAAATCAATACAAGAAGGTTTATTAACAATCAGAATGAATGTTAAAAATATCTTTTTATTGAGGAAATAAGTGGTGTTGAAATGAGTGTTGATATCAATGGAATGTTTCAGCCATTTGGATGAATTTGTATATTCATACTAAAACCAAATTAGTTTCCAGTTTCGATATAGCAAGTCGTATACTAAATGCCTATATTCTTTTATGAATTACTTATCTTGATTCCAATACTGTGCTGGCCTCTGAGATTACAGAGATGAGTAAACCATGCATATTGTACGCAAGGAAGCCATTGTAAAATATAGCAAGTATTTGGCAGGGAAATAACACAGAATATCCAGCCTTAACTTGATAAGTGCATTTCCTCAAATAGAAACTCTTATGAAAAAGTAAGATATCATTATTAGAAGGTTACTGAATGCAAATATGCATTGAATGACCTTCCTCATATTCCAGAATTCAGCCTATATTTTTCTTTAAGAGTTGCAATTTAATGTCAAATAGTGGTGCTTATCTGTTCCAGCTGAAGCAAGAATGGAAACACTTATGGACACTGTTAGAGATTTAGGAAGCTTCTGGATGGTTTGGGATAGGAGGCTGTGCTATTTTCAAGTCAGTGGAAGTTGTATCCACGGGACACTGGAGACTGTTGTAGCCACATGTTCTGGGAAACAAACTCACTCAGAAGGACAATGCAGATATGGAGTGCAGTTTATTACACCAGCGGGCCCAAGGCAGAGTCTCCTCTTAGCCAAGGACCCTGACTAGCATTTGTGAAAATCTTTTATACCCCATGTGTACATGTCTGAACCCGCCACCTCAAATTCCTTGAGGCTTACATAAACCAAGGAAAATACAATCCCAATAACCGCATCATTCACGTGCTATGTGCTTATGTGCTCATGTGCTCAAAGAGTCAAACAATTAGCCAGTAATCAATAAACCCAAGGTTACACTCCGATAGATACAGAAAAATTTATGGCCTGTCTGGAGGAAGGCCAGTTAGTGTTATGTTTTCTCTTAGGCGATGAGTAACCTAGATATGATCTTCAAGGTTCCCCTGTCTGGAGGGGGTCTTATCCTTCTGTTGTTGTTTTCATAGGCACTAAACACAGAGTTCAGAGTCCATTGAAAAGTGGCTGAGCATGATTAGCATGAACAGGCCTAAGATGGAGTCCAGACCCTATGAATTCCTTCTTCAAGACAAGTATCCACAGTTTACCGCTGCAATACTTTCAAGATGAGGTTGCCTGTAATATCTCTTCCCAATCTCCTCTCTCCCCACACCAAGATGAAATCTTAACTTGCCTTCTATCCAATTATAAGAATAAAGAGTATGTGAAGAAACTAACTTTTAACAGAGCATTACCCCATTTCTAGTTGCAGGGCAGTGCATATTGAATTGTAATTCAAATGTAGGATAATAGCACAATGGGAATAGATGTATGGTTAGGTTAGAACACAGTTCCATAGAGAAGAATCCCCCTAGCTCTGTCTGCAGGAGGGGAAGCCTACAGAAGGGGGTTGCATTTGAGTTTGAACTTGATCCACGAATAAATGTAGAGTAGGCAGAAGATGGGAGAATACAGGAAAGAAAGCTTACTACAGTCAGAAGGAGCTTCACACAAAAGCTATGATGTGGCTAGAGCACAGACTGTCAGGGGAGAAATATGTTCGTGTGTTTTGGAGGAGGAGGGATAGTCTTAGCAGTAAATGCAGGTTGAAGTACCTTGTTTTCAAAGATGGTGTGTGTGGACATGATCTTCTGTCCATGGAGAGCAACATAGCATTCTGTGCTTTTTGGAGTAGAGAAGATGAATGAGAACAAAGAGTGGGAACATGTATTCCAGAGCAAAGATGATAAGAACCTGGATTAAGTTAAATACTTATTGAGCAGTAGGTTTGCCAGTATTAGAAAAAAACCCAAACAAACAAACAAACAAAGCAAAACAAGATGCCTAGTGTAGAATAATGATCAATATAAGACTGCAAAAGCAAATAAATTTATATGGGGTCTTAAGAATTGCAATTTGGGAGACATAGATTTGGGTAAAACCAAATGAAGGTAAAAGAAGAGAGTGAAAAAGGTGGCTTAAAATTCAACATTCAAAAAACTAAGATCATGGCTTCTGGCCCCATCAATTCATGTCAAACAGAAGGGAAAATTGGAGACAGTGACAGATTTTATTTTCTTGGTTTCCAAGACTCTGGTGACTGGAGATATGAAATTAAAAGACACATGCTTCTTGGAAGGAAAGGTATGACAAATTTAGCAAATTAAAAAGTAGAGACATCACTTTGCCAAAAAAGGTCCATATAGTCAAAGCTATGATTTTTCCAATAGTCATTTATGGTTATGAGAGTTAGACCATAAAGAAAGCTGAGCACCTAAGAATTGATGCTTTTGAACTGTGGTGCTGGTGAAGACTCTTGAGAGTCCCCTGGATAGNCAAACTCACTCAGAAGGACAATGCAGATATGGAGTGCAGTTTATTACACCAGCGGGCCCAAGGCAGAGTCTCCTCTTAGCCAAGGACCCTGACTAGCATTTGTGAAAATCTTTTATACCCCATGTGTACATGTCTGAACCCGCCACCTCAAATTCCTTGAGGCTTACATAAACCAAGGAAAATACAATCCCAATAACCGCATCATTCACGTGCTATGTGCTTATGTGCTCATGTGCTCAAAGAGTCAAACAATTAGCCAGTAATCAATAAACCCAAGGTTACACTCCGATAGATACAGAAAAATTTATGGCCTGTCTGGAGGAAGGCCAGTTAGTGTTACGTTTTCTCTTAGGCGATGAGTAACCTAGATATGATCTTCAAGGTTCCCCTGTCTGGAGGGGGTCTTATCCTTCTGTTGTTGTTTTCATAGGCACTAAACACAGAGTTCAGAGTCCATTGAAAAGTGGCTGAGCATGATTAGCATGAACAGGCCTAAGATGGAGTCCAGACCCTATGAATTCCTTCTTCAAGACAAGTATCCACAGTTTACCGCTGCAATACTTTCAAGATGAGGTTGCCTGTAATATCTCTTCCCAATCTCCTCTCTCCCCACACCAAGATGAAATCTTAACTTGCCTTCTATCCAATTATAAGAATAAAGAGTATGTGAAGAAACTAACTTTTAACAGAGCATTACCCCATTTCTAGTTGCAGGGCAGTGCATATTGAATTGTAATTCAAATGTAGGATAATAGCACAATGGGAATAGATGTATGGTTAGGTTAGAACACAGTTCCATAGAGAAGAATCCCCCTAGCTCTGTCTGCCGGAGGGGAAGCCTACAGAAGGGGGTTGCATTTGAGTTTGAACTTGATCCACGAATAAATGTAGAGTAGGCAGAAGATGGGAGAATACAGGAAAGAAAGCTTACTACAGTCAGAAGGAGCTTCACACAAAAGCTATGATGTGGCTAGAGCACAGACTGTCAGGGGAGAAATATGTTCGTGTGTTTTGGAGGAGGAGGGATAGTCTTAGCAGTAAATGCAGGTTGAAGTACCTTGTTTTCAAAGATGGTGTGTGTGGACATGATCTTCTGTCCATGGAGAGCAACATAGCATTCTGTGCTTTTTGGAGTAGAGAAGATGAATGAGAACAAAGAGTGGAAACATGTATTCCAGAGCAAAGATGATAAGAACCTGGATTAAGTTAAATACTTATTGAGCAGTAGGTTTGCCAGTATTAGAAAAAAACCCAAACAAACAAACAAACAAAGCAAAACAAGATGCCTAGTGTAGAATAATGATCAATATAAGACTGCAAAAGCAAATAAATTTATATGGGGTCTTAAGAATTGCAATTTGGGAGACATAGATTTGGGTAAAACCAAATGAAGGTAAAAGAAGAGAGTGAAAAAGGTGGCTTAAAATTCAACATTCAAAAAACTAAGATCATGGCTTCTGGCCCCATCAATTCATGTCAAACAGAAGGGAAAATTGGAGACAGTGACAGATTTTATTTTCTTGGTTTCCAAGACTCTGGTGACTGGAGATATGAAATTAAAAGACACATGCTTCTTGGAAGGAAAGGTATGACAAATTTAGCAAATTAAAAAGTAGAGACATCACTTTGCCAAAAAAGGTCCATATAGTCAAAGCTATGATTTTTCCAATAGTCATTTATGGTTATGAGAGTTAGACCATAAAGAAAGCTGAGCACCTAAGAATTGATGCTTTTGAACTGTGGTGCTGGTGAAGACTCTTGAGAGTCCCCTGGATAGCAAGGAAATCAAACCAGTCAATCCTAAAGGAAATCAATCCTGAATATTCATTGGAAGGACTGATGCTGAAGCTGAAGCTCTAATATTTTGGCCACCTGATTCGAAGAGATAACTCTGAAAAAGACCCTGATGCTGAGAAAGATTGAAGGCAAAAAGGGAAGGGGGCGGCAGAGGATGAGATGGTTAGATAGCATCACGGACTCAGAGGACATGAAATTGAGCAAACTCTGAGAGATAGTGAAGGACAGGGAAGCCTGGCGTGCTGCAGTCCATGGGGTTGCAAAGAGCTGGACCTGACTTACAGACTGAACAACAGCAACAAACAAAAAGAGCGCTTCAAGTCAGGACTTTATGAAAACAAAATTCGAAAGGCTGTTCAAGAATTATGATTGACTCTGCTGCATTGGAGAAGGCAATGGCACCCCACTCCAGTGTTCTTGCCTGGAAAATCCCATAGACAGAGGAGCCTGATAGGCTGCAGTCCATGGGGTCACTAGGAGTCAGACACGACTGAGCGACTTAGCAGCAGCAGCAGCAGCTGATGTAAAAGGGCTAGGTTAACCCAAATTATTTTAGTGTAAGCATCTTATAAGTATCTTGAGTTTCTGGAACACTGGACAAATGTTCTGAATGCCTGTATTAAAATAAGTCTTCGAAAGGTACAACTCCATCTGGTGGGGGTTGTGCATAAGTCACACTTCTTCAATGGCCTTCCACCTGATTTTTAGAAAACTCTCTTAGCAATAAAAACTCCATTTGGATTTTCCTTTCATACCAATTAAATTTGAATTTCAAATAAACACAAATAATCTTTTAGTATGTGGATGGCCCATGTGATATTTGGGACATGCTTACACTAAAAATTTATGTGTTGTTTATGTGATAGATTTAACTGGGTATTCTGTAAGTTAGCTAGTAAGACTAATATTAAAAGAAAGAAAAGAGTTTATAAAATATATCTTTGGTCTAACTTACCTCTGAATGCAGCAAATCATTTCTTAAACTGTAATAACATATACAGTTCAATACACACCGAAATATTCTGTGTCACTTGAATATAACTAATTCTGGTAATATTTTAACAGCATCCTTTTCTTTGAAAACTTTGGATGGTTTTTTTTTTTAATTTGTGAAAATGAATTCTTCCTATTCTTTCTTAAAATGTTCTCTCTGTGCCTATATTTAAGTGCATACATAACATTTATTGAGAATGGATTGCAGGAAAGCATAATAGTGTCAACAGAGTTGGCAATGCCCTTAAGCTTATAGAAGTACAATGTGGGTCAGTGGGCTGAAATCCATTTTCACTTTGAATATTTTTAGGAGGAGAGTGTGCCCATACTTCCATGAATGCTTTGGAATGCAGGAATGATTATTTTTATTTGTAAAGTCTGTAGTCATATACTGTTCAATTTTTCTCTAAATTGTATNTCAGTGGGCTGAAATCCATTTTCACTTTGAATATTTTTAGGAGGAGAGTGTGCCCATACTTCCATGAATGCTTTGGAATGCAGGAATGATTATTTTTATTTGTAAAGTCTGTAGTCATATACTGCTCAAGTTTTTCTCTAAATTGTATATGATTTAATATATAGCTATTTATCAGAGTCAATCAACGAGCAAGAATTTTTTTCAGGCTGTAAAATGAAGTAGCATTAATGATCACTCACTGAATACTAGGAAGCATACTGTGTGCTTTGCATCTGATTTGTTTGCATCTGAGATCATTTCTGCGAGGTAGATAGTATTGGTCCCACTTTGAAGGTAAAGGAATTGAGTCTCAGAAAAGGAACATAATTTGCTCAAGTTCACACTGCTTGGCAGAGTAAGATATTGAGACTGGATCATTATTAATATACATTCTTGGTTCTTTTGAATTACTCCAGGGCAGGTAGTCCTCAACTAGAATGATATTACCCCTTAGGAGACAGTTGGTAATATGTAAAAAGACTTTTGATTATCATGAATGAGGGAGGAAGATGTGTTTCTGGCATCTAGAGGGTAGAGGCCAAGATGCTCCTTAAACTCCACAATGCATAGTACAGCCCCCACAATGAATAATTTTCCAACCCCAAATCTTCATAATCTTGAAATGGAGAAATCCTGGTCTAGAGTGCAGAATCATAGAAAATGCAATAGTGANAGGGAGGAAGATGTGTTTCTGGCATCTAGAGGGTAGAGGCCAAGATGCTCCTTAAACTCCACAATGCATAGTACAGCCCCCACAATGAATAATTTTCCAACCCCAAATCTTCATAATCTTGAAATGGAGAAATCCTGGTCTAGAGTGCAGAATCATAGAAAATGCTATAGTGAAACAGATTTAGAGTAAATTTTAAAAAGACATTTCCAACAACCTACTTTAACCCATTGTGAAGCAGGCCATGTGTAAGATTGAATTTCCCATCATTCTGAGTCTCCAGGTGCAGGTTGGATGAATAGAAATTAGTCTTCTTGTTGAGAACATTCAATAACTAGGTGAGTGTTTGGAACTAAGCTGTTATGATTTTTTCATGTTCTACATAACCCATAACAAAACAATTTAAAATTTATTTATAAAACATATTAAGTAGATTGAATTTTTCCCTGTTTTCATGTAATTCAGCTTAGAGGACAATTGAAGAAATAGAGCTCAATGTATTAAAAAACTTACATTGGAAGAATAAAATGACACTGCTAAATCAAAATCAGCAATCATAGAAAAAATACAGAATATTTTAATAAAATGTAATCTGAATTATATATGTCTGTTAACATTTATGAAGGTGAAAGGTATCTGTCTTTCAGCAGTCACAGGGGACCATCTCTGAAAATCAATATTCCAATGTCTTTATCCATCTTCTTCAATATTTCCAACTAGTTTTATCCAGATTCTATTGTATTTTGCTTGGAATCTTACTTCTAAAATCTTCTGTCTCTTTCACTTCAGGTTAGCTTAAGATATAGGTCATTTCCATTTTTTACATAGAAGCTTAATGGTTATCATTTTTTTAAGTAATGCATTGTAATAAATTCACTAGAACAATAGGATTTCGCTCTACTGTCTAGCTTGCATTACAAAGTATAGATCACTGCTTGTAGCTAGTAAAAGTCTTCATAATGTGGATAGTTTGATCTTTGTCATTTTATAGTGAGTCTCTTATAAAATATTTTCATTAAATTGATGCTGATTTATGTTTTCTTCAGCATGGCTGACAGTTCGGCTAGCTTTAGAACCTTGGCAATATTGATATGAGTGAAACACAAAATGAAAGGAATTATTTAATGAAATGTGACTTTACTAATCAAATATTGGAGACAGATACATCAAATGCTAGAACAACAAATAACAGTTTCTGACTTTAAAAGCTGGCTGTTAAAAACAAAAGATGTAAGGAAGGAGCACTTAAGGAATGGTAGACACATCACATTGAAAATCCACTCCTCTGTAAAAGAATGAGAATAATGGCTGAAAATTCAAAATCAACATTTCCAGAACTTTGGAAATTAATCTAAGTCTTGCAGCAATCTGAGGAGAATTTATTCAAGAAAAATTGCTAAATTTATATAAGAACATCAATTCTTGACACACTTAACTCACCAAATTCTCATTCCCAAATTCCCAGCTCTGTGATAGCATTGAAAATAGGCAGGATTGCAACCATGGTAGCTGTGAAAAGCAAGTTACTTAGTAGCCCCTGGAAGGGTGGAATGGATTTGAAGCTCCTGAACAGCCTTATCTTCAGAGAATGTGTCATTTGATTTGTCTTGCAGCTCCTTAGAAAAGCCCCATTTACATTGCCTGTCTTTATTTGACCTAACTCAGACTTCACTCAATGATAAAAGCCTTATCTTCAGGTTTTGTTAAAAATAATTATTGGCTATTGTTTAACATTACTGTTGCCTGAGATCCCAATACCTGTTAAGACAAACAAGAAGTGGAATAAAATACTTGAAATTTTTGACCTTTTTTCTCAAGATGGCTCTGGAAATTTTGTGGTTCCATATTGTTCTAGTTGTATGAAAAATGTCAGAGATATTTTGTTAAGGGTTGTATTAGATTTGTAGATTACTTTGGGAGAAGGAAATGGCACCCTACTCTAGTATTCTTGCCTGGAGAATCCCATGGCCATGGGATCACAAAGAGTCGGACAAGACTGAGTGACTTCCCTTTCACTTTTGGGTAGTATGGCTCTTTTAACAATACTCTTCTAATCTAAGAGCACGGGATAGTTTTCCATTTCTTTGTATCTTCAATTTCCTTTATCAATGTTTTATAGTTTTCAGACTATAGGTTTTTCATGCCCTTGGTTAAGTTTATCCCCAGGTTGTTTTACTCTTTCTGATATTATTTACAATGAGATTTTTAAAAGTGTTCATTCTGGTAGTTCATTATTGTGAAGAAAAGCAACCAATCTGTATATCAATGTTTTATCTTACAAATTTGATGAATTCATTTATTCTGATATTTTTGGGGTGGAGACTTTAGGGTTTTCTATATAAAGTATCATGTCATCTGCAAATAGTGAGACATTTATTTCCTTCTTTTCATTTTGGATGACTTCTTCTTCCCCTTGTCTAATTGCTGAATCTAGGACTTGCAATACTGTGTTACATAAAAGTGGTAAGAGTGCGTATCCTTGTCTTATCCCTGAGTTTAGAGTAAAGGCATTCAGCTTTTCACTATTAACTGTGGGTTTTTCATGAATGGCCTTCATTATATTTAGATAAACTGTTCCCTCTATACTGACTTTAAGAAGAAATCTGGAGGTATCACTCTCCCAGCTTTCAGACTATTCTACAAAGCTCCAGAAATCAAAACAGTACGGTACTGGCATAAAAACAGACATGTAGATCAGTGCAACTAATTAGGAATCTCAGAAATAAACCCATGCATCTATGATCAATTAGTCTATGATAAAGGAAGCAAAAATATACAATGGAACAAAGACAGTCTCTTCAATGGGTGGCACTGAGAAAACAGGACTGCTACATGTAGAACTATGAGTTTAGAACATTTCCTCACAAAATGTAAAAAATAAACTCAAAATGGATTATAAGCTGAAATATAAGGCCAAAGACCATAAAACTCTTAGAAAAGAGAAGACTCTTTGACATAAATGATAGTAATATTTTTTTAATTTTTATTTTTAAAAAATTTATTTTTACTTTATTCTGCNGTTTAGAACATTTCCTCACAAAATGTAAAAAATAAACTCAAAATGGATTATAAGCTGAAATATAAGGCCAAAGACCATAAAACTCTTAGAAGAGAAAAGTGAAGACTCTTTGACATAAATGATAGTAATATTTTTTTTAATTTTTATTTTTAAAAAATTTATTTTTACTTTATTCTACTTTACAATACTGTATTGGTTTTGCCATACATTGACATGAATCAGCCCCAGGTGTACATGAGCTCCCAATCCTGAAACCCCTCCCACCTCTCACCCCATATCATCTCTCTGGATCATCCCCGTGCACCAGCCCCAAGCATCCTGTATCCTATATCAAACATAACTGGTGCTTCGTTTCTTACATGATAGTATACATGTTTCAATGCCATTCTCCCAAATCATCCCACCCTCTCCATCTCCCTCAGAGGCCAAAAGTCCGTTCTATACATCTGTGTCTCTTTTGTTGTCTCACATATAGGATCATCATTACTATCTTTAATATTTTTTAAATGTCTCCTAAAACAAAAGAAATAAAAGCAAAAATAAGCAAATAACACCTAATTAAAGTTAAAAGTCTTTGCACAGCAAAGGAAATCAACAAAATGAAAGAAAATCCTACAGAATGGGAGAAAATATTAACAAATGATATGCTCAACAAGATGTTAATATCCAAAATTTATAAATATCTAATACAATTCAATAGGAAAAATCCAAGCAACTCAATGAAGAAGTGGACAGTCAAACTAAAAAGGTGTTTTTCCAAAAAGGAAATGCAGATGGCTAACAAGAATATGAAAGGCAGTCAACATAACTAATTGTTCAGTTCAGTTCAGTTCAGTTCAGTTGCTCATTCTTGTCCAACTCTTTGTGACTGCATGAATCACAGCACGCCAGGCCTCCCTGTTCATCACCAACTCCCGGAGTTCACTCAGACTCACGTCCATCGAGTCAGTGATGCCATCCAGCCACCTCATCCTCTGTTTTCCCCTTCTCCTCCTGCCCCCAATCCCTCCCAGCATCAGAATATTTTCCAATGAGATAACTCTTCNACTTATGTCCATTGAGTTGGTGATGCCATCTAACCATATCACCCTCTTTTATCCTCTTCTCCTCCCACCTTCTATCTTCCCCAGCCTGAGGGTCTTTTCCAGTGAGTTGACTCTGCATCAGATGGCTAGGAGCTTCAGCTTCAGCATCAGTCCTCACAATGAGTAGTCAGGGTTGATTTCCTTTAGGATGGACTGGTTTGGTCTCCTTGCAGCCCAAGGCCCTCTGAAGAGTCTCCAACATCACAGTTCAAAAGCATCAATTCTTCGATATTCAGCCTTCCTTATGGTCCAACTCTCACATTCATACATGACTGCTGAAAAACCATAGTTTTGACTATATGAACCTTTGTCATATAGTCAAAATCATATTATGGCTTCCCCATTTATCATTGGAAGTATCTCAATTCCTTTTTTATAAAGTGGGTAAAAATTATTCCTTTGAAGGGATTAGTGAAGATAAAGAAAGATAACACATGTGAGGTAATTAACACAGAGTTGGGTGTCAGATAACTACCATTTATTGGGTTCTCACTATTTGACTGTCACTGTGCTCAGCATTTCACATGCGTTATCATATTACATCCTGTATTATCATATTATATGATAACTCATTAAATTGAAGTGCTTTCTGTTATTGATATGAATTTCATTTTTATCAAAGGATATTTTTTAAATTTGAGGGTAATTGCTTTACAATGCTGTTAGTTTTTGCTATGTAACAATGTGAATCAGCTGTAAGTATGTATATATCCCCTCCCTCCTAAACCTCTCTCTTGCCCCATCCCACACCCAGAGCACCGAGCTGAGCTCCCTAGAGAGTAGTATTGACATGTTTACACTACTATGTATAAAATAGATAGCTAATGGGAAATTGTTGATGTGGATTTTAAATTATTGGACATTTGAGCTTTGGATTTTTTTTTTTCTTTTAAGTGAATGTGAAGTCAACAGGCACACTGAATTTGTATGTAACTGATGTTATAGGGGCTCTTCAGAATAAGACTTTATATACAGTATTGATCTGATGAAATGAAATCTAAAAGATAAATATAGAAAAAACAATAGGACAATCATATCAAAGAATATTGTACTTGGGAGAACGTTCCTCCTGCACATCCAACTTCTGACAAGACTTTTCTCTGGAACATTTATTGTATTTCTGATATTCTTTGTTATGGGCAGAGATAAAGCCTTCCCATTTTCTTTTTTGGTTTGCATAGACTTCCATCATATCTTGGAAAACAAGAAATGGGGAAGAAGTATCAATATTGAGTTTCCCAGTAGGTGGCAAAGAGGCACTACATTAATTTACAGCCTTTCTGTGTGCAACGTAAAAATAGGAGAGAAAAATCATGTCAGCTGTTGACTGCCTTGGAATGAAGATAGATAAACATCTATATGTGTGTGTATATGTATATATATATTTCTGCAGATTTTGCTTTTGGGAGAGAAGCTGACTTATAATGATTACAAATCAGAAAGTGTGAGAAAGAATTATTGAGGTAAGTCAGATTAGGGAATTTTAAAACATGTAAATGTTTAAACTTATCTTCGAGGCAGACAGAGTAGGCAATTCCAAACTGGAACTTTTAGTACATTTCCTGGCTGTTTTTCAGCTTGTTAGAGCATCTCCTGAGCCTTCTGTTCCTATTTAATTCAGCAGCCAAATATGCTTCTGAAAGGAAGGAGATACCATAATAACTCTGGATCTCTGAACTTGATTTGTCTTTGTTTTAAAATGTTTTAACATTTTCAACATTTCTGGAGTTTCTTTTTTAAAGAAAAATCACTTATATCGCAAAAGCTCTGGACCGTGACTAGAGCCAGTACCCTGGGTACAAAGCATTTTTAAACCATTCTGATTCTCTGCTGAAGGGGAGGTGACAGTAAATTGGGACAGGGAAATCCTTGCAGTCTTTACAGCGAAGTCTGGGCAGGGAGATCTATTTGTTTCTTCCTGTTGAAAATATGAATGGTGACTAGAGGAGATGGAGCAGGAAGTATGGTGTCTTCTCTAAGCTCCCACTCTTTCAAATGACAACTAAATCTGTTACTATAATTTAATTGAATATAATTTTAATGGACTATTTAGATTCACTTGAGAAGTTAGCTTAATCTACGCTCTCTGCTCTCAGTATTCTTATCTGTTCATCATCGTTTGGTTGCTAAGTTGTGGCTGACTCACTCTATAATGCCTTTTAGACCCCTCTACAGACCTCTTTGGACTGTAGGCCACCTGGCTCCTCTGTCCATGGGATTTCCCAGCAAGAATACTGCAGTGGGTTACCATTTCCTTCTCCAAATCTTATCTGTTAAATAGAAGTCATACTAGGACCTCCTTCAACATGCTGCGGATTAAATGAGATAATGAGGATAACAGTAATAAAAAGGATCTTGATCACTAACAATGTCTAAGTGCTTGGTGAAGTGAAGTTGTTCAGTTGCGTGTGACTCTTTGCAGTCCCATAGACTGTATTGCTACCAGGCTCCTTCATCCATGGAATTCTCCAGCAAGAGTACCGGAGTAGGTTGCCATTTCCTTCTCCAGGGGATCTTCCGGACCTGGGGATCGAACCCAGGTCTCCTGCATTATAGGCAGGCTCTTTACCCTCTGAGCCACCAGGGAAGCACTAATGTGCGAAGCGACAGTTTAAATTCATTCTTGAGACCAAGACACATATTTACAGATTTGGGTCAGGAAGTTAATCTTCCAACATAACTCCTCCTTTCCTCTAGTGTTCGTTTATTGTGCTCACAAACAAAATAAAACAATGAAGTAAAACATACACCAAGCAAACTAACAAACCAAAACAAAGAAAGAGTGCAGGTGAACTGAGTTCAGGCACATTCAAGCTTACCCCGATGTTCGCAGTTGTATCAATATTTGAATCTCTTCGGAAGCTTGTGGCTTAGTTTCCAATTGGGAGCCCCTATTACAAACAGACTTCTAAGATCTCTTTCTGGTCCATCATGCTATGACTAAGATCTTGACAATTACTATGTTTAGTGAAACCTATCCTGACAAATACAGCCTTTGACACTATGCCTACATGTTCCCTGTGGTGATGGCCCGATTTAAATTTACCACTTTTCTCTTGATACTTCCTATTTCCTTACTCTGATTTATTTTTCCCATAATTTAACTTATCATATACTGTTGACCCTTGGACAAGGCAGGGTAAGGTCAGTCTATACCCCACACAGTAGAAAATCTGGGTTTCTCATCCATGTATTCAGACAACCTCTGATCAGATTGGGTTTTGTTACAGGAAAAAAAAAAAAAATCACACTTAAGTTGACCTGTGATATTCAAACCCATCTCCTTCAAGGGTCAATTGTAGTTTACTTATTTATTATATTCATTTGTCTGTCTCCTTCAGCTAAAATATAACATTATTAAGGGCAGTGATTTTTGTTTGTTTTTTTCCATTCTATGTCCTCAGACCTTAGATATGTAACCCTCATTAAATATTTGAGTAAATGAATCAAGAATTTA
The DNA here is from genome assembly GCA_006410735.1 of Raphicerus campestris. Classification (NCBI taxonomy): domain Eukaryota; kingdom Metazoa; phylum Chordata; class Mammalia; order Artiodactyla; family Bovidae; genus Raphicerus; species Raphicerus campestris. Next base: position 125,152 of record SJYW01038159.1, read on the forward strand.
ATAAGTAACTGAAGGGTGAGGGAAGAAAAGGCAATGGAAAGATCCTGTACTTCACATTCTATTGATTTTATGATTCTAGTTGTGCCTGTGAGTTGATTCAATTTTTTCTAAACTGATGTCAATTTACTGAATCATGTGCTATTTTGTATTGGCAACCCCTGGAAGTTTACACTTTAGTGTGCCAGATAGACAATAAACAAATGAGTTAAAAGAATAATATTTGAGGATAACCAAAACCTTGTCTAGGATTTTATATAAATGTTAAGCACTGTAACATATTTGGAATATAGTTACCCTGAAACTGTTTTATATGGCAGTTGTATTGCTTATAATGTACTTTTATGTCATTTGACTTGGCTTTGAAAATGTGATGGAGCTCATAAGGGGTAATAAATCCTCTTCTCGAAAACATCACAGTTGGTACCCTGATAATAAGTTCATAAAGAAAATAATCAAGATGATGTTTTCAGTTAATGGGGTGGGGTTTGTAGGGGATACAATCTTAGAAAAGCTTCCCTGGAATGGAAACTTTTTAAGCTGAGGCAAGGAGTATAGGAAGATGGGAATGAGCCATTTAAGCAACAATATGAGGGAAGAGAGTCCCAGGCAGAGGGACCAGGGCTTGCAAAATCTCAGCAGTAAAGACATGAATCTGGAGCAGAAATGTGACTAGTGTGGAATGAGGGCAGAGAATTATATGGGATAAGGTTTTAGGGATACAGGAGCAAATTATGGGAGTAGGTTGGAGGCTACTTGTAGAATGTGGTGTTAAGTTTTCTATTTATTCTAAGGGTGAATGGGAAGACATCAACTAGTTTAAGCCAGCAGGTAGCATAATTAATCTAAATTATGAAACAGTCTCTCTTGTAAGAAAAGATAGTCTGATGAGGAGGAAGAGAGGAAATGGTCATTTAGGAGCCTGCTGAAATGGTTCAGGTGAGTGATGATGGAGGCTTAGACTAAGGTGATGGTAGTGGAAAGGGAAGAAGTAGGGATTGGAGATATATGTTGGGGGTAGAATAGTGAGGACTTGCTAATGGATTCAGTGTGAGAGTGAAGGGGAAAAGACTCAAGAATGAATCTTGAGTTTTTGGCCTAGCTGGATATTGAAACCACCAACTATTATTGAAAAGACTAGGGAAAAAACATGCAAAAGAGAAAAGCACCTAGGTGAATGTCTGGTACCTGTATCAGTCATTTAGGAAATGGCAGCTTGCTAATCCCATATGTTAGATATAGAGTATAGAACATATCATATGCCTCTGATATTCTTGACAAGGAGAATATTAATAAAGTGATAGAAATGGAAGCCAGATTAGAATGTTACTGTCTCTTATATTTCTCCCTGTTATCCAGTCCAGGCTCATTCTGCTTGCTGCACCATAGGCCAGTGAATCTGACAGGTGAGGTGTTGAGGTAAGGAAGATACTTTAAGCAGGAAGCCAGCAGATGAGAAGATGGCAGGCTAGCACCTCAAAATAATCATTTTATTGGGTTCTGGATGCCAGGTTCCTTTATAGATCAGAGATGAGGGGAGGAAGCAAAGTAAAAAGGCCATTAATCTTGATGCTTTTGCACTGTGGTGTTGGAGAAGACTCTTGAGAGTCCCTGGAACTGCAAGGAGATCCAATCAATATCATCTAAAGGAGATCAGTCCTGAGTGTTCTTTGGAAGGACTGATGTTGAAGCTGAAACACCAATACTTTGGCCACCTGATGTGAAGAACTGACTCATTTGAAAAGACCCTGATGCTGGGAAGGATTGAAGGCTGGAGGAGAAGGGGACGACAGAGGATGAGATGGTTGGATGGCATCACTGACTTAATGGACATGAGTTTGAGCAAACTCCGGGAATTGGTGTTGGACAAGGAGACCTGGCATGCTGCAGTCCATGGGGTTGCAGAGTCAGACACCACTGAGTGACTGAACTGAACTGAATCTTGGAAACATCTCCGAGAATAGCAAACCTCGGGCAAGGGATGTGTTAATTTCTTCCTTCCTGCCATTCACAGATGGACAGGGTTCTGAAGAAGGCATTTTAGTGTAGTGGCCAGGCAGAGGGCAGGGTTCTCTGAGGCAATCCATTCTGTATGATTATAATAAATGCAATGAAAAGCAAGTCAAGGAAACTGTTCCAGTGTGGAGTCAGAATTGGCTTCCTCCCAGCAACATATCCATCACATAAAGAAGGAAATATTCCCTCTAAGTATTTGCATCATGTCACTGTTATGGCACACTCCACACTGAATTTAATTCATTTAGTCTCTTTGCTACTTGTCTGCCTAGTTTGTGAGCTTTTTTGGAGGAACACAGATCACTTAGCTTTCAATCATGAATCCACAATACCTTGCATAGAGTTAATTCTCAAAAGCAAATGACTGAATATTTGTGTGGTTAACATGAATGAACTATGAGTCATAATGCTTCTCAAAGATTTCCTGTGAGACTATATTTGATCTTGATCCTCTGGTTGTTAAACATTTAAAAGGTAATGCATGTAAGTGAAGTGCTAGAAAACCTTTTCAAAAATCAGATTGGTATGGTGCTCAAGTAGTCTCAAGATTAGGTTTCATAATAAATGGCTTTGGGTTTCAGAATACTGTGTAGTTATAAAATCCATGAACTATGAGTTCAGCCTTATCACCAGGAACCTTTCATACTTGGCAGGGTTTCAGGACAGAGCTGGTTGTCTTTGTTTTTGTCACCAACATTGTACTGTGGCTAGAGGAACTGTGTGTGACTCCATAGACAGAAGCCCACCGGGCTCCCCCGGCCCTGGGATTCCCCAGGCAAGAACACTGGAGTGGGTTGCCATTTCTTTCTCCAATGCATGAAAGTGAAAAGTAAAAGTGAAGTCGCTCAGTCATGTCCGACTCTTAGCGACCTCATGGACTGCAGCCTACCAGGCTCCTCTGACTATGGGATTTTCCAGGCAATAGTACTGGAGTTGGGTGCCATTGCCTTCTCCGATGTGACTTCCTGTGGCACCTCAAATACCTAAAATGTAGGGTCAGGGTCTTCTCTGGTGGTTGACAGGGCACCTGCAATGCAGGGGACTCTGGTTCAATCCCTAGTCCTGGAGGATCCCACATGCCTTGGGGCTACTGAGCCCATGTGCTGCAACTGCTGAAGCCCACACATCCTAGAGCCTGTGCTCCTCAACAAGAGAGTAGCCCCAGCTTGCCACAACTAGAGAAGGCCCTCACACAGCAATAAAGACCCAGCACAGCCAGTAAATAATTTAAAAAAAATTAAAAAGTGGGATTAGAGAGAAGGTTGTCACCT
>SJYW01038159.1:135558-149117 GCA_006410735.1 Raphicerus campestris
TCTTTCAAATGACAACTAAATCTGTTACTATAATTTAATTGAATATAATTTTAATGGACTATTTAGATTCACTTGAGAAGTTAGCTTAATCTACGCTCTCTGCTCTCAGTATTCTTATCTGTTCATCATCGTTTGGTTGCTAAGTTGTGGCTGACTCACTCTATAATGCCTTTTAGACCCCTCTACAGACCTCTTTGGACTGTAGGCCACCTGGCTCCTCTGTCCATGGGATTTCCCAGCAAGAATACTGCAGTGGGTTACCATTTCCTTCTCCAAATCTTATCTGTTAAATAGAAGTCATACTAGGACCTCCTTCAACATGCTGCCGTGAGGATTAAATGAGATAATGAGGATAACAGTAATAAAAAGGATCTTGATCACTAACAATGTCTAAGTGCTTGGTGAAGTGAAGTTGTTCAGTTGCGTGTGACTCTTTGCAGTCCCATAGACTGTATTGCTACCAGGCTCCTTCATCCATGGAATTCTCCAGCAAGAGTACCGGAGTAGGTTGCCATTTCCTTCTCCAGGGGATCTTCCGGACCTGGGGATCGAACCCAGGTCTCCTGCATTATAGGCAGGCTCTTTACCCTCTGAGCCACCAGGGAAGCACTAATGTGCGAAGCGACAGTTTAAATTCATTCTTGAGACCAAGACACATATTTACAGATTTGGGTCAGGAAGTTAATCTTCCAACATAACTCCTCCTTTCCTCTAGTGTTCGTTTATTGTGCTCACAAACAAAATAAAACAATGAAGTAAAACATACACCAAGCAAACTAACAAACCAAAACAAAGAAAGAGTGCAGGTGAACTGAGTTCAGGCACATTCAAGCTTACCCCGATGTTCGCAGTTGTATCAATATTTGAATCTCTTCGGAAGCTTGTGGCTTAGTTTCCAATTGGGAGCCCCTATTACAAACAGACTTCTAAGATCTCTTTCTGGTCCATCATGCTATGACTAAGATCTTGACAATTACTATGTTTAGTGAAACCTATCCTGACAAATACAGCCTTTGACACTATGCCTACATGTTCCCTGTGGTGATGGCCCGATTTAAATTTACCACTTTTCTCTTGATACTTCCTATTTCCTTACTCTGATTTATTTTTCCCATAATTTAACTTATCATATACTGTTGACCCTTGGACAAGGCAGGGTAAGGTCAGTCTATCCCCCACACAGTAGAAAATCTGGGTTTCTCATCCATGTATTCAGACAACCTCTGATCAGATTGGGTTTTGTTACAGGAAAAAAAAAAAATCACACTTAAGTTGACCTGTGATATTCAAACCCATCTCCTTCAAGGGTCAATTGTAGTTTACTTATTTATTATATTCATTTGTCTGTCTCCTTCAGCTAAAATATAACATTATTAAGGGCAGTGATTTTTGTTTGTTTTTTTCCATTCTATGTCCTCAGACCTTAGATATGTAACCCTCATTAAATATTTGAGTAAATGAATCAAGAATTTAATAAGTAACTGAAGGGTGAGGGAAGAAAAGGCAATGGAAAGATCCTGTACTTCACATTCTATTGATTTTATGATTCTAGTTGTGCCTGTGAGTTGATTCAATTTTTTCTAAACTGATGTCAATTTACTGAATCATGTGCTATTTTGTATTGGCAACCCCTGGAAGTTTACACTTTAGTGTGCCAGATAGACAATAAACAAATAAGTTAAAAGAATAATATTTGAGAATAACCAAAACCTTGTCTAGGATTTTATATAAATGTTAAGCACTGTAACATATTTGGAATATAGTTACCCTGAAACTGTTTTATATGGCAGTTGTATTGCTTATAATGTACTTTTATGTCATTTGACTTGGCTTTGAAAATGTGATGGAGCTCATAAGGGGTAATAAATCCTCTTCTCGAAAACATCACAGTTGGTACCCTGATAATAAGTTCATAAAGAAAATAATCAAGATGATGTTTTCAGTTAATGGGGTGGGGTTTGTAGGGGATACAATCTTAGAAAAGCTTCCCTGGAATGGAAACTTTTTAAGCTGAGGCAAGGAGTATAGGAAGATGGGAATGAGCCATTTAAGCAACAATATGAGGGAAGAGAGTCCCAGGCAGAGGGACCAGGGCTTGCAAAATCTCAGCAGTAAAGACATGAATCTGGAGCAGAAATGTGACTAGTGTGGAATGAGGGCAGAGAATTATATGGGATAAGGTTTTAGGGATACAGGAGCAAATTATGGGAGTAGGTTGGAGGCTACTTGTAGAATGTGGTGTTAAGTTTTCTATTTATTCTAAGGGTGAATGGGAAGACATCAACTAGTTTAAGCCAGCAGGTAGCATAATTAATCTAAATTATGAAACAGTCTCTCTTGTAAGAAAAGATAGTCTGATGAGGAGGAAGAGAGGAAATGGTCATTTAGGAGCCTGCTGAAATGGTTCAGGTGAGTGATGATGGAGGCTTAGACTAAGGTGATGGTAGTGGAAAGGGAAGAAGTAGGGATTGGAGATATATGTTGGGGGTAGAATAGTGAGGACTTGCTAATGGATTCAGTGTGAGAGTGAAGGGGAAAAGACTCAAGAATGAATCTTGAGTTTTTGGCCTAGCTGGATATTGAAACCACCAACTATTATTGAAAAGACTAGGGAAAAAACATGCAAAAGAGAAAAGCACCTAGGTGAATGTCTGGTACCTGTATCAGTCATTTAGGAAATGGCAGCTTGCTAATCCCATATGTTAGATATAGAGTATAGAACATATCATATGCCTCTGATATTCTTGACAAGGAGAATATTAATAAAGTGATAGAAATGGAAGCCAGATTAGAATGTTACTGTCTCTTATATTTCTCCCTGTTATCCAGTCCAGGCTCATTCTGCTTGCTGCGCCATAGGCCAGTGAATCTGACAGGTGAGGTGTTGAGGTAAGGAAGATACTTTAAGCAGGAAGCCAGCAGATGAGAAGATGGCAGGCTAGCACCTCAAAATAATCATTTTATTGGGTTCTGGATGCCAGGTTCCTTTATAGATCAGAGATGAGGGGAGGAAGCAAAGTAAAAAGGCCATTAATCTTGATGCTTTTGCACTGTGGTGTTGGAGAAGACTCTTGAGAGTCCCTGGAACTGCAAGGAGATCCAATCAATATCATCTAAAGGAGATCAGTCCTGAGTGTTCTTTGGAAGGACTGATGTTGAAGCTGAAACACCAATACTTTGGCCACCTGATGTGAAGAACTGACTCATTTGAAAAGACCCTGGTGCTGGGAAGGATTGAAAGCTGGAGGAGAAGGGGACGACAGAGGATGAGATGGTTGGATGGCATCACTGACTTAATGGACATGAGTTTGAGCAAACTCCGGGAATTGGTGTTGGACAAGGAGACCTGGCATGCTGCAGTCCATGGGGTTGCAGAGTCAGACACCACTGAGTGACTGAACTGAACTGAATCTTGGAAACATCTCCGAGAATAGCAAACCTCGGGCAAGGGATGTGTTAATTTCTTCCTTCCTGCCATTCACAGATGGACAGGGTTCTGAAGAAGGCATTTTAGTGTAGTGGCCAGGCAGAGGGCAGGGTTCTCTGAGGCAATCCATTCTGTATGATTATAATAAATGCAATGAAAAGCAAGTCAAGGAAACTGTTCCAGTGTGGAGTCAGAATTGGCTTCCTCCCAGCAACATATCCATCACATAAAGAAGGAAATATTCCNGGGGATGTGTTAATTTCTTCCTTCCTGCCATTCACAGATGGACAGGGTTCTGAAGAAGGCATTTTAGTGTAGTAGTCAGGCAGAGGGCAGGGTTCTCTGAGGCAATCCATTCTGTATGATTATAATAAAAGCAATGAAAAGCAAGTCAAGGAAACTGTTCCAATGTGGAGTCAGAATTGGCTTCCTCCCAGCAACATATCCATCACATAAAGAAGGAAATATTCCCTCTAAGTATTTGCATCATGTCACTGTTATGGCACACTCCACACTGAATTTAATTTATTTAGTCTCTTTGCTACTTGTCTGCCTAGTTTGTGAGCTTTTTTGGAGGAACACAGATCACTTAGCTTTCAATCATGAATCCACAATACCTTGCATAGAGTTAATTCTCAAAAGCAAATGACTGAATATTTGTGTGGTTAACATGAATGAACTATGAGTCATAATGCTTCTCAAAGATTTCCTGTGAGACTATATTTGATCTTGATCCTCTGGTTGTTAAACATTTAAAAGGTAATGCATGTAAGTGAAGTGCTAGAAAACCTTTTCAAAAATCAGATTGGTATGGTGCTCAAGTAGTCTCAAGATTAGGTTTCATAATAAATGGCTTTGGGTTTCAGAATACTGTGTAGTTATAAAATCCATGAACTATGAGTTCAGCCTTATCACCAGGAACCTTTCATACTTGGCAGGGTTTCAGGACAGAGCTGGTTGTCTTTGTTTTTGTCACCAACATTGTACTGTGGCTAGAGGAACTGTGTGTGACCCCATAGACAGAAGCCCACCGGGCTCCCCCGGCCCTGGGATTCCCCAGGCAAGAACACTGGAGTGGGTTGCCATTTCTTTCTCCAATGCATGAAAGTGAAAAGTAAAAGTGAAGTCGCTCAGTCATGTCCGACTCTTAGCGACCTCATGGACTGCAGCCTACCAGGCTCCTCTGACTATAGGATTTTCCAGGCAATAGTACTGGAGTTGGGTGCCATTGCCTTCTCCGATGTGACTTCCTGTGGCACCTCAAATACCTAAAATGTAGGGTCAGGGTCTTCTCTGGTGGTTGACAGGGCACCTGCAATGCAGGGGACTCTGGTTCAATCCCTAGTCCTGGAGGATCCCACATGCCTTGGGGCTACTGAGCCCATGTGCTGCAACTGCTGAAGCCCACACATCCTAGAGCCTGTGCTCCTCAACAAGAGAGTAGCCCCAGCTTGCCACAACTAGAGAAGGCCCTCACACAGCAATAAAGACCCAGCACAGCCAGTAAATAATTTAAAAAAAATTAAAAAGTGGGATTAGAGAGAAGGTTGTCACCTCAGAGTCTGAGGACAGATTCTGAGATTAAAATGACAGTTAAATGCTTTTACCCATATTTTTACTCAGGGCTGAATTCTTGTCTGCCCCCAGAAGGAGTCTACAAAAAACAAGCAAGCAACCTAAAGGTTTTGCATTATTTTAGTTAAATCATTATAAAAACATGGCTGCAGGCAGCCCCACCCCAGCTTCTGTCTCATCTTTGTGCCTCAGTGACATTATATTTAAAGCAGCAGTAAGTGACACTAATTTATCTTCTAGGGCATGATTCTTAAATTTTACTGTGCATAGTAAGCACCTGGGAAACTTGTTAAAATGCAGATTCTGATTCAGTAGCTCTGGGGTGGGACCTGAGATTCTCCATTCCCATAAGTTGATGCTAATACAGCTGGTCCATGGATCATAATGTGAGTAACAAAGCTCCAGAGCTATATAAGGTGAAGGAACATCCAGATTAAAAAAGAGAGTTTGCGCAAACCTTTGACTTTTAATAGTGGCTTAATATTTTGTCCTATGAATATATTATAATTTAGTTGATAAATTCCATATTTTTTGAAATGCATTCTTTGGCTTTTGTAAACATCATTCTAATGAACTTCCATGTACAAAAATATTTGTCTGTCTTGCTGGTTATTTATTTATTAACTTTTGGCTATATTCAGTTCAGTTCAGTCACTTAGTCATGTCCGACTCTTTGCAACCCCGTACACTGCAGCACACCAGGCTTCCCTGTCCATCACCATCTCCCGGAGCTTGCTCAGACTCATGTCCATCAACTTGGTGATGCCATCCGACCATCTCATCCTCTGTTGTCCCTTCTCCTCCTGCCTTCAATCTTTCCCAGCATCAGGGTCTTTTCCAAGCAATCAGTTCTTCACATCAGGTGGTCCAAGTTTTGGAGCTTCACGTTTCAGCATCAGTCCTTCCAATGAATATTCAGGACTGATTAAGTTTAGAATTGACTGGTTGGCTCTCCTTACAGTCCAAGAGACTCTCGAATCTTCTCCAACAACACAGTTCAAAAGCATCAATTCTTTGGTGCTCAGTTCAGTTCAGTTCAGTCGCTCAGTTGTGTCTGATTCTTTTCGACCCCATGAATCGCAGCACACCAGGTCTCCCTGTCCATCACCACCTCCCCAAGTTCACTCAAAAACTCACGAGCTCAGCTTTCTTTATAGTCCAACTCTCACATCCATACATGACTACTGGAAAAACCATAGCTTTGACTGGATGGACCTTTGTTGTCAAAGTAATGTCTCCACTTTTTAATATGCTGTCTAGGTTGGGCATAACTTTTCTTCCAAGGAGCAAGCATCTTTTAATTTTACGGCTGCAGTCACCATCTGAAGTGATTTTGGAGCCCCCCAAAATAAAGTCTGTCATTGTTTCCATTGTTTCCCCGTCTATTTTCCATGAAGTGATGGGACCAGATGCCATGATCTTTGTTTTTTGAATGTTGAGGTCTAAGCAAGTGTTTTCACGCTGCTCTTTCACTTTCATCAAGAGGCTCTTTAGTTCCTCTTCACTTTCTGCCATAAGGGTGGTGTCATCTGCATATCTGAGGTTTTTGATATTTTGCTATATTACTAGAAGTATAATTGATTTTTCAAAGGTACACATTTTAACACATATTCTCAAATTGGCAAGAATTTTCAAATGAACTCTTAGATGAGGTTATTATATATAATTCCATCTTTGCAGCTTTTCCTGCCTACAGGTTCATGTGACATTCTGACACCATGAAATTTTTAGTAATGCCTCAAGTAAAATTTTATTCCTTTTATCTGACCATGCTCCTTCTTTTTTATGCTAGTTAAATATTTTAAGTGTTAAGTTTGTGAAGAATCACAGCTGTTGCTGAGGAATGAATTTATAAGTGCATTCCTGGCACAGAATACAAATACTGTATATGACACATAGATAATCAAATCAGACAGAATAACTTCACCTCTTAAGATGTGCACCCAACTCAATCAGTTGATTAAAGATCCAGAACAGCTGGCAGCTGACAGGAATGACTTCTTTTAGAATAGCATGGAATCTCTAGATTCAAATATGTAGGAGAAAATTGAAGAAAAAAATTCCTTCATTACTGCTTACTACATACAATAATAATAATCTGGAGGCTTATTGTGTTTTCAGCAGAGTAAAATAAATTTATCTGAATAGTGCATTGTTGATCTGGTTCTCCACATGAATGCTAGTTTGGTTTGTCCTGGTTTTTGACAGGTCTTGACAGCTAACATCCAGATCTCTTCTGCTCTGAAATGTCCATGAGCAAAGTGGGAGAACATGTGCTCTTTTGGAAGTCATCATGCTAAGACAAAGCCTTAAAGTGACAAGAAAATTTTTTTTAGAGTAAGTACACTTACACCACAGTATCTCTGTAATGTAGATTACTAGGAGGTTGACACAATGATTAAATAAGAGAATATAAATGAAAATATTTTATAAGCTGAAACATGGTACACTGATTATCTTGAGGTACAGAAGTGGCACAGAAGCTGTGCAAGGTAAACACATTACTCATCCCCTTGTTTCTACCAAATGTCCACATTGTTCTTCCAATAGGCTTCCACTTCTTCTCCCCTTCAAATTCAGTTCAGTTCAGTCACAGTCACTCAGTCATGTCCAACTCTTGTGACACCATGAATCACAGCACGCCAGGCCTCTCTGTTCATCACCATCTCCCAGAGTTCACTCAGACTCACATCCATTGAGTCTATGATGCCATCCAGCCATCTCATCCTTGGTCGTCCCCTACTCCTCCTGCCCCCAATCCCTCCCAGCATCAGAGTCTTTTCCAATGAATCAACTCTTCTCATGAGGTGGCCAAAGTACTAGAGTCTCAGCTTTAGCATCATTCCTTCCAAAGAAATCCCAGAGTTGATCTCCCTCAGAATGGACTGGTTGGATCTCCTTGCAGTCCAAGGGGCTCTCAAGAGTCTTCTCCAACACCACAGTTCAAAAGCATCAATTCTTTGTCACTCAGCCTTCTTCACAGTCCAACTCTCACATCCATACATGACCACAGGAACTAACCACAAATTTCATTTCCTCCAAATTTTCATAGACCTCCCAGCTCTTGGTGATTATTCTTTCTCACAATTTATGTGATGTAATTTTCTGCCATTTCCTTATTACGTGCCCTGGATCAAGAAAGCCACCAATGTTTAATGTATTTATCAGCTATTTGGATAAACACACTTATTAGAGTTGAGGTCTTCATTCTCTATTCAGCCTTAAGATTTAATTGTAATAAATAATAATTTAAAAAAAAAGATTCAAGATGTACTATTAATTGAGCACCAAGCATGTAAAGAAGTAAAAAATGTTGATGATCCCTTTAAAGAAATTACAAGCTAATTCTGAATGAATGTATTAGGTTGGTAGAGCGGTCATTAAAAAGTATCATAGATGAGGTGGCTTAAACAACTCTGGATGCTAGAAGCCCAAAAACAAACTTGGCTTCTTCTGCAATCTTTCTCCTTGATCCTCTTCCCACTTTAACATCATTTTTCCTGTGTGCATCCTGATGCCTTTTGTTTATCTAAATATTTCTTCTTATAAGGAGACTAATTAGAGTGGCTTCAGATCTACTCTAAAGGTCTCATTTTAACTTAATTATCTCTTAAAGGCCCCATCTAAAGAGCCTCTTGATGAAAGTGAAAGTACAGAGTAAAAAGCTGGCTTAAAACTTAACATTCAAAAAACAAAGATCTTGGCATCCGGTCCCACCACATCATGGCAAACAGAAGGGGAAACAATGGAAACAGTGACAGACTTTATTTTCTTGGGCTCCAAAATCACTGCAGATAGTGACTGCAGCCATGAAATTTGAACAACACTTGCTCCTTGGATGCAAAGCTATGGCCAAGCTAGACAACATACTAAAAAGCAGAGACATTACTTTGCCCACAAAGGTCTGTCTAGTCAAAGCTATGGTTTTTCCAGTAGTCATGTAAGAATGTGAGAGTTGGACTATAAAGAAAGCTGAGCGCCAAATAATTGATCCTTTTGAACTGTGGTGTTGGAGAGGACTCTTGAGAGTCCCTTGGACAGCAAGGAAATCCAACCAGTCAATCCTAAAGCTAATCAGTCCTGAATATCATTGTAAGGACTGATGCTGAAGCTGAAGCTCCAATAATTTGGCCACATGATTCAAAGAGCTGACTCCTTGGAAAAGACCCTGATGCTGGGAATGATTGAAGGCACGAGAAGGGGACAACAGAGGATGAGATGATTGGATGGCATCACCAAGTTGATGGACACGAGTTTGAGCAACCTCCAGGAGTTGGTGATGGACAGGGAAGCCTGGCATGCTGCAGTCCATGGGGTCCCAAAGAGTCGGCCATGACTGACTGAGCTACTTAACTGAAGGGCCCCATCTCCAGATGGACATATTGAGTATTGGGGATTAAGACTTCTGCATGTATTTCTTAAGGGGACACAGTTCAACCCACAACAAAAAGATAAATCTAGCAGGGTATATAATAAAGGGATGGCAAAAAATAAACAATAAAAACAGAGAAATACATAGACTTACTGCAACAGGGAAGAGTCAATTTTGACTCTTCCATGCTATATCTGTTTCTTTGGCCACTTTTGGTATTATAATCACACATAATGGCCTGCCTCAGACAATACTACCCCTCTGACTGTTAAGTTAAAATGCCTTGTTCAGAACCCTGTCCACCTGTATATAGCAGGAAGGAAGAAATTAACACATCCCTTACCTGAAGCTTGGCATTGTAGGAGATACTTGCAAGATTAAGTGGCCTTTTTACTTTGTTTTCTCACCTTCCCCACATCTCTGATCCAAGAAAGAATTTGGCATGCAGACTCCAATAAGATGGTTATTTTGAGACATTGGTCTGCCTTCTTCTTGATCAGCCAGCTTTCCAAATGTTGAAGTTGCATTCCTTGCCTCAACACCATGCCTCTCTGATTCATTTGCCTCTCATTTCACAACAGGATGAGCTTGGACTTGGTAATATTACCAGTCCAGATTATAAAGACTGAACTTGTTTATTTCTCCAATGGGTATACAACTCTGAATTGATCTGAGCTCACAATTGATAAAGAGACAAATAAAAAAGAATATAAAATAACATTCTCAATTTTTCACTGAACAGAAAATAAATCTTCAACATCTCCTTGACCAAGATCCTAAATGGTTGCATCATTAAACCAAAAATTCCATTGTTGTTGCCACTAGTAGAAAATGACTTGAAGGTCATATGCAAGAGAGAAACAAAAGCAAATACTCCAAGTAAGAATGGAGCCAAGATAAAGCAGCAAGAATAATGTTCTGTTGCTGCTTGGGATTCACTTAGGGAGCTAAGACTTTGAGCAGCTCATGAGGTGCACTTCTCAAGTCACTGTGTTTAATTGGCTTTGTCAGATTAGTCCACTTAGGTATCTTGATAGAANTTGTCAAAGTAATGTCTCCACTTTTTAATATGCTGTCTAGGTTGGGCATAACTTTTCTTCCAAGGAGCAAGCATCTTTTAATTTTACGGCTGCAGTCACCATCTGAAGTGATTTTGGAGCCCCCCAAAATAAAGTCTGTCATTGTTTCCATTGTTTCCCCGTCTATTTTCCATGAAGTGATGGGACCAGATGCCATGATCTTTGTTTTTTGAATGTTGAGGTCTAAGCAAGTGTTTTCACGCTGCTCTTTCACTTTCATCAAGAGGCTCTTTAGTTCCTCTTCACTTTCTGCCATAAGGGTGGTGTCATCTGCATATCTGAGGTTTTTGATATTTTGCTATATTACTAGAAGTGTAATTGATTTTTCAAAGGTACACATTTTAACACATATTCTCAAATTGGCAAGAATTTTCAAATGAACTCTTAGATGAGGTTATTATATATAATTCCATCTTTGCAGCTTTTCCTGCCTACAGGTTCATGTGACATTCTGACACCATGAAATTTTTAGTAATGCCTCAAGTAAAATTTTATTCCTTTTATCTAACCATGCTCCTTCTTTTTTATGCTAGTTAAATATTTTAAGTGTTAAGTTTGTGAAGAATCACAGCTGTTGCTGAGGAATGAATTTATAAGTGCATTCCTGGCACAGAATACAAATACTGTATATGACACATAGATAATCAAATCAGACAGAATAACTTCACCTCTTAAGATTTGCACCCAACTCAATCAGTTGATTAAAGATCCAGAACAGCTGGCAGCTGACAGGAATGACTTCTTTTAGAATAGCATGGAATCTCTAGATTCAAATATGTAGGAGAAAATTGAAGAAAAAAATTCCTTCATTACTGCTTACTACATACAATAATAATAATCTGGAGGCTTATTGTGTTTTCAGCAGAGTAAAATAAATTTATCTGAATAGTGCATTGTTGATCTGGTTCTCCACATGAATGCTAGTTTGGTTTGTCCTGGTTTTTGACAGGTCTTGACAGCTAACATCCAGATCTCTTCTGCTCTGAAATGTCCATGAGCAAAGTGGGAGAACATATGCTCTTTTGGAAGTCATCATGCTAAGACAAAGCCTTAAAGTGACAAGAAAAATTTTTTTAGAGTAAGTACACTTACACCACAGTATCTCTGTAATGTAGATTACTAGGAGGTTGACACAATGATTAAATAAGAGAATATAAACGAAAATATTTTATGAGCTGAAACATGGTACACTGATTATCTTGAGGTACAGAAGTGGCACAGAAGCTGTGCAAGGTAAACACATTACTCATCCCCTTGTTTCTACCAAATGTCCACATTGTTCTTCCAATAGGCTTCCACTTCTTCTCCCCTTCAAATTCAGTTCAGTTCAGTCACAGTCACTCAGTCATGTCCAACTCTTGTGACACCATGAATCACAGCACGCCAGGCCTCTCTGTTCATCACCATCTCCCAGAGTTCACTCAGACTCACATCCATTGAGTCTATGATGCCATCCAGCCATCTCATCCTTGGTCGTCCCCTACTCCTCCTGCCCCCAATCCCTCCCAGCATCAGAGTCTTTTCCAATGAATCAACTCTTCTCATGAGGTGGCCAAAGTACTAGAGTCTCAGCTTTAGCATCATTCCTTCCAAAGAAATCCCAGAGTTGATCTCCCTCAGAATGGACTGGTTGGATCTCCTTGCAGTCCAAGGGGCTCTCAAGAGTCTTCTCCAACACCACAGTTCAAAAGCATCAATTCTTTGTCACTCAGCCTTCTTCACAGTCCAACTCTCACATCCATACATGACCACAGGAACTAACCACAAATTTCATTTCCTCCAAATTTTCATAGACCTCCCAGCTCTTGGTGATTATTCTTTCTCACAATTTATGTGATGTAATTTTCTGCCATTTCCTTATTACGTGCCCTGGATCAAGAAAGCCACCAATGTTTAATGTATTTATCAGCTATTTGGATAAACACACTTATTAGAGTTGAGGTCTTCATTCTCTATTCAGCCTTAAGATTTAATTGTAATAAATAATAATTTAAAAAAAAAGATTCAAGATGTACTATTAATTGAGCACCAAGCATGTAAAGAAGTAAAAAATGTTGATGATCCCTTTAAAGAAATTACAAGCTAATTCTGAATGAATGTATTAGGTTGGTAGAGCGGTCATTAAAAAGTATCATAGATGAGGTGGCTTAAACAACTCTGGATGCTAGAAGCCCAAAAACAAACTTGGCTTCTTCTGCAATCTTTCTCCTTGATCCTCTTCCCACTTTAACATCATTTTTCCTGTGTGCATCCTGATGCCTTTTGTTTATCTAAATATTTCTTCTTATAAGGAGACTAATTAGAGTGGCTTCAGATCTACTCTAAAGGTCTCATTTTAACTTAATTATCTCTTAAAGGCCCCATCTAAAGAGCCTCTTGATAAAAGTGAAAGTACAGAGTAAAAAGCTGGCTTAAAACTTAACATTCAAAAAACAAAGATCTTGGCATCCGGTCCCACCACATCATGGCAAACAGAAGGGGAAACAATGGAAACAGTGACAGACTTTATTTTCTTGGGCTCCAAAATCACTGCAGATAGTGACTGCAGCCATGAAATTTGAACAACACTTGCTCCTTGGATGCAAAGCTATGGCCAAGCTAGACAACATACTAAAAAGCAGAGACATTACTTTGCCCACAAAGGTCTGTCTAGTCAAAGCTATGGTTTTTCCAGTAGTCATGTAAGGATGTGAGAGTTGGACTATAAAGAAAGCTGAGCGCCAAATAATTGATCCTTTTGAACTGTGGTGTTGGAGAGGACTCTTGNAGGTCTGTCTAGTCAAAGCTATGGTTTTTCCAGTAGTCATGTAAGGATGTGAGAGTTGGACTATAAAGAAAGCTGAGCGCCAAATAATTGATCCTTTTGAACTGTGGTGTTGGAGAGGACTCTTGAGAGTCCCTTGGACAGCAAGGAAATCCAACCAGTCAATCCTAAAGGAAATCAGTCCTGAATATCATTGTAAGGACTGATGCTGAAGCTGAAGCTCCAATAATTTGGCCACATGATTCAAAGAGCTGACTCCTTGGAAAAGACCCTGATGCTGGGAATGATTGAAGGCACGAGAAGGGGACAACAGAGGATGAGATGATTGGATGGCATCACCAA
>SJYW01038160.1:17818-47896 GCA_006410735.1 Raphicerus campestris
CCATATTTCACCTTGTTTCTTTATGATCTAAGTGTGGTATCTTTCTTTCTCATTCTTTTCTTTCTTTCCCTCTTACATTATCTCTGTAGAAGTTTTTGCTTCTAATTCATAAATAATCTCACATCTTGTTGTAAAATTTTATTTTAAAATTTCCTTCTGCTTTCTCTATAAAATATATTTCAGAGGTATGTATTTCTTCTGGATTTTCAGAATAATATACTCCTCTTTTAGTAGATTTACTGGGCCCATGTTTTCTGATGTTGGGACTGATTTTTGTTTTGTTTATTGTCTTTCTTATTAATTTTGAAAGGAAAGCTCTATCCAGACATGTTATTTGCCAACAAATTTCTGTGTGAATTGCCCTTGGGTTCTCTCAGTGCTCATTTAACAGTTAGTTCAACTTTGTGTTCAGATTAATAGCTGGGGTGACGAGAAGGATAAGAGGGATAACTTGGTAGGCTTTATATCTGACCTCATTCCCAGGCATGAATTCATCTGCTTTAACTCACTTGAAATGATATTCTCTCTAATCCCTAATGCCTGATTTTTTTTTATCACTCCGCCTAAAATCCCCAGTATGTTATCTTTCCGAGATTGGGATCATCCCATCTCTGCATTGCCCTGTTCCCTACCAGCTAACTTCTCAAATTGCTTTATTATGGAGACAAAAGTCCCAGGAGTCAATGCTCACAGCTCTATATACAAGGAAGATAAGGACAGCATCTATTTACAAATTTGTGTCTGGTCGTTTGAGGGTAAAATATAAAGAAAAACACTCTGACTCCAAAGTAAAAATCTGAACACTAGAAGAGGAATGGCATGTTTTTCCTTGTTCATAATAATTTAAATAGAATTTGAAGTCAGGTCTCTTTGACTACAATGTTCAAATTCAATTGAGTAGCCACTACTTCTAGAAGTTGATTCTTTAAAAAAAAAAAAAAAAGGGTAGAAACATTTTCCCCCCTATTTATACTACTAGATACACAAATGAAAAAGACACATTCCTAGTCCTCAGAGATACAAACATGCCCCTCTAAAATAACAACACAGCTTGTGTCTTAAATTCTAGAGTAGAAATAAAGTAAAGGATTACATTTTTGGATACAAGTGTTAGACCATCTTTTCCCATAGTACAGTAAACTCCTCTTTGTACAGTACACTCTAAAGAAATGGGTATTTGGAGTAAACAAGAGCTGCAGTACGTTAGGTGTGGTCCAATTCATACCCAGACGACAGGAGTATCACTCCCCTCGGTCTGGACACTACAGTCCTGTTAATTCAGCCCCAGATCAAATTATCCTCTTGGCAGCCTCGAGACACTGGTGACTCATGTTGGGCTGGCAGTCGACTGAAATCGCTAATCCCGCTCACACGTGCAGCTGTTTAGTTCCATCTCCCCCATCCTGGCTCGGGGCAGGGCTTCTCAGAGGCTGAATGCTGTGTTTTCATATTCCTTAAAATCGTCTCATTTAGAACTATGGAAATTTCACACACTGCCTAATCATCATGACATAGGGATGAAACAAGCTGAAACTGTTATTAATTGGCTTTTTAAGGCAAAAGAGCTAATTAGAAAGAGATGCCAAAAAAAAAAGAAAGAAAAATCAGGAATAATGTCAGTTTCTTCCAACTTCTTATGTCTAATAACATAACAGTTTTCGTCTGTCCTCCTTTTGAATAAAAAGATTATGTAAAGGTTCTGCATCCATATTTTCTATGTAAAATTCCAGTTACAGAACTTTGGGGGATTCATAAACAAAAGGCAGAGAGTGCTCTACTTCCTCAGCGCGATCACCTACTCCACTTCAAATATAATTTTAGATGCCCTCTTCTTCCAAAATGACTTAGACACACTAGGGGGAACCCGCATTTTATGAGCATCCACTTGATTTATTTAGGTTTAAGCACTTTATACTGGAGAAGGAAATGGCTACCCACTCCAGTATTCTTGCCTAGGAAATCTCATGGACAGAGGAGCCTGGTAGGCTATAGTTCATGGGGTTGCAAAAGAGTCAGACATGACCCAGCAACTAAACAACAACAAGACACTTTATATGTGATTTTACATCACTGTCATGACAATCTTGTAAGTTACACATGACTCTGTTTTAGGGTGACACAATTAGAGGTATAAGAAGAATAATGATATTGTCCTAAGTTATACAGAATATAAATGAAGGAAGCAGGATTTGACCATCAAGTTACTTGAATTTAAGGCTTAGTTTATTCAGGGTTTCCCTTGTGGCTCAGCTGGTAAAGAATCCACCTGCAATGCAGGAGACCTGGGTTCGATTCCTGTATTGGGAAGATCCCCTGGAGAAGAGAAAGGCTACCTATTCCAGTATTCTGGCCTGGAGAATTCCATGGACTATATGGCTCATGGGATGACAAAGAGTCAGACACCACTGAGCCACTTTCACTTTATTCAGCAAACCATGTAGATATTCCCAGGCAATGCAAAGAAAGCAGACAAGTCTAGGAGAAAAAAAGGTACATGTACTTCGAAGGAAAGGTTAATGAGGTAGTGTGCTTACTTTGGTCTTAGTTTCTAAAGCAATGCCAAACTCATAAAACATACTAAGTAAATAATAGAAATTAATATATTAGCCAGGAAATGGTTAGGTATTTTTAATTTTGCTTATCAAATCAGTCACTTTCAATTACTCAGCAGAAATGTATTAAGTTCTTACTTTATATTCAATACTTCCTGGGGTATCATGGGACGTGGGGTAAAACAAGACGGTATGGTTTGAGTGAAATCCAATATGCATGACCAATAGTCTCCAATTTAATCAAGTAGCAAAATGTATAATACAGATTGTTGATGCTATGGATATTTATAGATAGAGCGCTTGAAAGATTTTGGGGGGAACATGAAATACTCACATGATGTGAGTTTTGATGGTTAGTGCATTTCATAAAAGGAAAGCATCAAGAGGAAGGCAGGCATAGGTGCAGGATGTTTGAGGAAAAGGGGAAAAAGAGACATAGGAGTGATAGGAAATAATTATAAGTTAGGGTAATGTTAACCACTGTAACACACAGGATTGAAATATATAATGCATGGAGGTTCTTACTGGAAGATTTTAATTTAATTTTGTTTTTGTTTAATTGGAATAATTGCTTTACAATATTGTGTTAGTTTCTGCTGTACAACAAAGTGATCAGTCATGTGTATACACATATCACCTCCCTCTTGAGCCTCCCTCCTGCCCACCCCTATCCCACTCCTCCAGGCCATTGCCTAGAGCACTGAACTGAGCTCCCTGTGCTATACAGCAGCTTCCCAATAACTATCTATTTTTCACATGGTAGTATATATACATCAATGCTGCTGCTGCTGCTAAGTCGCTTCAGTAGTGTTCAACTTTATGCGACCCCATAGACGGAAGCCCACCAGGCTCCCCCGTCCCTGAGATTCTCCAGGCAAGAACAGTGGAGTGGGTTGCTACTCTCCCAGTTCATTCTACCCCCCTCCTCAACCCACCCATGTTCACTAGTTCTGTGTTTCTGTTCATTAGTTCTGTGTTTCCATGGTCTGTGTTTCTATTCCTACCCTGCAAATATAGGTTCATCAGTACCATTTTTCTAGATCAGGAAGCTTTTTAGAACCAAATACATAAGTGGTGTTTAACATACTTCCCATCACATTCCATTGACCAGAACTCAAATACGTGATCACATGTAGCAGCAATGAAGCTGATGAAATGTTGTCTATGCAGAAGTTTTCTGGTTAATAGCTAGCTAGTCTCAGCANATGAGATGGCTGGATGGCATCACTGACTCGATGGATGTGAGTCTGAGTGAACTCCGGGAGTTGGTGATGGACAGGGATGGCTGGCATGCTGCGATTCATGGGGTCACAGAGTCGGACACGACTGAGGGACTGAACTGAACTGAACTGAATGATTCAGGCCCTGTCCTAAAGCCTGCATCATTTGCGTAGAACTCATTTTTAAAATGTATTGATTGATTGATTTTGGGCTTCTCTTTTGGCTCAGCTGGTAAGGAATCTGCCTGCAGTGCAGGAGACCTGGGTTCGATCCCTGAGTTGAGAAGATCTCCTGGAGAAGGAAAAGGCTACCCACTCCAATATTCTGGACTGGAGAATTCCATAGACTGTATAGTCCATGGGGTCGCAAAGAGTTGGCCACAACTGAGCAACTTTCACTTTCATTTATTTTTGGCTGTGCTTGGTCAGGCTTTCTCTAGTTGTGGCAAGTGGGGGCAACTCTTCAGTGTGGTACATGGGCTTCTCATTGCAGTGGCTTCTCTTGTTGCAGAACACGAGTTCTAGGCTTCAATAGTTGTGGCACATAGGCTCAGTGATTGCAGTTCGTGGGCTCCAGAGCCTGCGCTCAGTAGTTTTGGCTCATAGACTCAGCTGCTCCCTGGCATATGGAATCTTCCCAGACCAGGGATCGAACCCATGACCCCTGCATTGGCTAAGGGCATTACCATCCACTGTGCCACCAAGGAAGTCCCTGTAGAACTCATTTAAACATTACCATACCTTTTTGAGCTATGCATTATATGTTTCTCTCAAAATTGGAGCAGTACAGCACAGTAATTGAGCACTTAATTCTCTAGAGTTAAACTTGCTGGGTTTAATCCTTATCCACTGAGTGGTGGCCTGTGACCTAGGACATGTTATTAATCACCCTGTGCTGTGTTATTCTTAATAAAATGTAGTGATAAGTATGATACCAGTACCTGCTTCATCAGAATATTAAGAAGAATACATGAGTGGAAAGCATATAGTGCTTTAAATATATTTCATAGAGAAAGAATTACAACAATGTTTGCTATTTCTTATCTCTGTATTTTAAATGGGGAAACAGACTTGGGGCTTAACTGACTAGACTAGGCTTACACAACTTTTAAATATTGGCCCTGAGATTTGGCCATAGGCAATCTGATTCTGTGACTGCCTTTCAAAACCTCTGTACTTCACATCTAAATAGACTTTAATCACTAACCCAGTCAATCACTGGAGAACTGGCACCATGTCATCTAAACCTAAGGGCCTGAGATGGGCACAGATAACAGGGCCTCACACATCCCCACAGGCTGGAGTGGAACTGAGATACAACTTGGTTTGGAGATGTCCATTATTCTTTTTAAACAGGATAGCTGCTGCTGCTAAGCTGCTTCAGTCGTGTCTGACTCTGTGCGACCCCATAGACAGCAGCCCACCAGGCTCCCCCATGCCTGGGATCCTCCAGGCAAGAACACTGGAGTGGATTGCCATTGCCTTCTCCAATGCATGAAAGTGAAAAGTGAAAGTGAAATCGCTTAGCCGTGTCTGACTCTCAGTGACTCCATGGACTGCAGCCCACCAGGCTCCTCCATCCATGGGATTTTCCAGGCAAGAGTTCTGGAGTGAGTTGCCATTGCCTTCTCCCAAACAGGGTAGAGACACACTGATTTAAAACCCTTCAAATCCTAGAGATTGAACTGCAGAAATGGTCAAGAGTAGGGATAAGGGGAAATGGCAACCCACTCCAGTGTTGTTGCCTGGAGAATCCTAGGGATGGGGGAGCCTGGTGGGCTGCCATCTCTAGGGTTGCACAGAGTCGGATACGACTGAAGTGATTTAGCAGCAGGGATAAGGGAGATGGGTTTCCCTGATAGCTCAGTTGGTAAAGAATCAGCCTGCAATGCAGGAGACCTGGGTTTGATCCCTGGGTTGGGAAGATTTCCTGTAGAAGGGAAAAGCTACCCACTCCAGTATTCTGGCCTGGAGAATTTCATGGACTATATAGTCACAAAGAGTCAGATACGGCTGAGCAACTTTTACTTTCACTTTTCAGGGATAAGGGAATCTCTCATTTGCCTTTTGAAGCCTGAGCTCAGATGGAGATTGAAAGGACAGACAGAAATCCCTCCTTGCTTTCCCTGTTCTCTTGAGTTCAGAGACAAAGTCTCAGGACAGCCTCTTCTGAGTGTGAGTAGAGAGCAGAGGTTGGACACCCAGAGAGGCTTAAGTTACTCAATTGAATGTGGAGTCCATTTTCTCTGTTGGAGATAGTCGATGGTCTGGCTGCCCTGCCTGGGTACTTAGCCTGGATCTTGAAATCAACAGCTTCGTCAAGCAGTGATTCACATAATTCCAATCTAGGCACTCACCCACCATTCTTTCTAGAATTCATTTATCAAGAGCTGTGATAAAGAAGTTTGACAATAATTTGAAGTGCTGACTCCATATTTTATGAGAATAAACACACACTTTTTTCCTCTTTATTTTTTATTATATCCATGAGCTAAGCTCTTCTGGACTTCAAGAGTGTTTCTTGTTTTCCTTTTCTCTTTCTCCTTCTCTCTTTATTTTATTGCTCAAATCTGGCACCACAAGAATTGTATGGCAGAGCTGATTCAGAAGCAATTTCCAATCCTTCTACTTGGGGGTCCAATCAGCCTTAAATAAAAACCATCATGGCTAGCACTGGGGGAGCCTAAAGTTGGAACTTTGCCCCCATGCTTTGTAATGGAGCCAAGTGGCCAGGGACCTTCCTCTTGGTTATAAAGAGCTCAGGTTACTCAATTAGGTGTTCCAGAATGCCATGTTCCCTGCGGAGCCTCTAGAAAGCTGTGTATATGGTTCCTTGATTTACTTTTAATTTGGGACTTTGTTTTGTTTTATTTCCCAAAAATGAAGACAGAGAGCTGGGCGTCTTTAAGAAACCCCTTCACCTAAGAGGTAACCTCAGAACACGTGAAAGTCCTGTCCGCAGGAGTCAAGTCGGGTGCTGTCAGTCCCTCCCTCAGACCGCCTCTCACTGTTTCCCTGGCTCCTTTTCCACAGCTCCTAGGCTGGGACCAGATGGGCTGTGGCCCTTTATTTAGAGCATGGGCTTGTGTTGAGTTTTGTACACTGCCTCTCAAGTGCTTATCCCTGATATACAACTTATTTTGGGGGTGCATGAACTGTGTGTCCTCAGTTGCTCAGCTGTGTCTGACTCTTTGTGGGCTCATAGATTGTAGCCTGCCAGAGTCCTCTGTCCATGGAATTTTCCAGGCAAGAATACTGGAATGGGTTGCCATTTCCTACTCTGGGGGGTCTTCCCAACCCAGAGTTCAAACCCACATCTCATGCATTGGCAGGGGGATTCTCTACCACTCTGCCACCTGGGCAGCACACACAAACAGTGACTTGGGCCCCAAAAATACCCAAGCACAATTTCACTTGATGAAGCTCGTGTATGAATAAAGGATTTCATCTGTTACCTCATTCATTTGATCTTTTATTCTTAAACTCACCATAAAATTGACAAAGATTTACTATTATGAAATGTTCTTTGCAAACCCCTATTTCTTATTTGAGCTTCAGGGTTTTTTCCACCAAATAAATTTCCATCTCATTTACATCCAGTGTTTTTTGTTTGCTTGTTTTGTTTTGTTTTTGTTATTGTTGCACAATATGGCATGCAGGATCTTAGTTCCATGACCAGGGACTGAACCTCTGCCCCCTGCAGAGGAGGCACAGAGTCTTAACCACTAGATTGCCAGAGAAATCTCCCATCCAATATTTTTTCACTTTGAAATTATGTTTCTGTGACTGATATTTAAGTGCTTCCTTCCTACAAAGGCGCTTCTTTAACAATCATGGAAGAAATGTTATAAATAAGGGACCACAGTAAGCAAACCAAAGCTCTACCCAGCTTCCTAGTACCCAGCTAATATTTAATCTATAGGATTGTTAAAAATCAATATCAAGTCAGTTACTCAGAAATATGACTGTAAGAGAGCAATGATACTAGTATTTAGGAGAGGAGACAAGAATATTTGGAATTTTATCATGAAATTCTGCCCATTAGCAGTGATAAGTCATCTGTAGCTTAAAAAGCAGAGATCTCCTCCTTTCTTTTATTCTCCTTCCAGTGCCCTCCTTTCAGTGCTACCTTCCTTTCTTTTTTCTTCCCTTATAGTTCTCGTTCTTGATCTCTTTTCCTATTTTTCAATGTCAAGGTTAACCAGTCAGTGTGCTGTTTAACACACTCAGTCATGTCCTACTGTTTGTGACCCCATGGACTGTAGCCCACCAGGCTTCTCTGTTCATAGAATTCTCCAGGCAGGAATTCTGGAGTGGGCTGCCATTCCCTTCTCAGGAGATCTTCCTGACCCAAGGATTGAACACATGTCTCCTGCATTACAGGCAGATTCTTTGCCATCTGACCTATCAGGAAACAGTCAGTATCAGCATCTAAATATTGGGTGATGAGCACTGTATTTGTATAAACTATTATCCTAGCTACTGATTGATTGCTTATCAGCTCCAAATCTATCCATTTTACCTGCTCTGTGAAAATGGAATTGTGACCATGAAAAATTCATCCTTTGCCAGTGGAAGTCAAGGCTATATATTGTCACCCTGCTTATTTAGCTTATATGCAGAATACATCATGAGAAACGCTGGGCTGGAGGAAGCACAAGCTGGAATCAAGATTGCTGGGAGAAATATCAATAACCTCAGATATGCAAATGACACCACCCTTATGACAGAAAGTGAAGAAGAACTAAAGAGCTTCTTAATGAAAATAAAGGAGAAGAATGAAAAAGTTTGTTGAAAACTCAACATTCAGAAAACTAAGATCATGGCATTTGGTCACATCACTTCATGGCAAATAGATGGGGAACAGTGGAAACAGTGACAGATTTTATTTTTTTGAGCTCCAAAATCACTGCAGATGGTGACTGAAGCTTTGAAATTAAAAGATGCTTGCTCCTTGGAAGGAAAGTTATGACCAACCTAGACAGCATATTAAAAAGCAGAGACAGAATGGAATGGCTGAGATCCAAAAGTCTACAAGCAATAAATGCTGGAGAGGGTGTGAAGAAAAGGGAACCCTCTTACACTGTTGGTGGGAATGTAAACTAGTACAGCCACTATGGAGAACAGTGTGGAGATTCCTTAAAAAATTGCAAATAGAACTGCCTTATGACCCAGCAATCTCACTGCTGGGCATACACACCGAGGAAACCAGAATTGAAAGAGACACATGTACCCACATTGTTCATCACAGCACTGTTTATAATGNAGCCTCTTCTGAGTGTGAGTAGAGAGCAGAGGTTGGACACCCAGAGAGGCTTAAGTTACTCAATTGAATGTGGAGTCCATTTTCTCTGTTGGAGATAGTCGATGGTCTGGCTGCCCTGCCTGGGTACTTAGCCTGGATCTTGAAATCAACAGCTTCGTCAAGCAGTGATTCACATAATTCCAATCTAGGCACTCACCCACCATTCTTTCTAGAATTCATTTATCAAGAGCTGTGATAAAGAAGTTTGACAATAATTTGAAGTGCTGACTCCATATTTTATGAGAATAAACACACACTTTTTTCCTCTTTATTTTTTATTATATCCATGAGCTAAGCTCTTCTGGACTTCAAGAGTGTTTCTTGTTTTCCTTTTCTCTTTCTCCTTCTCTCTTTATTTTATTGCTCAAATCTGGCACCACAAGAATTGTATGGCAGAGCTGATTCAGAAGCAATTTCCAATCCTTCTACTTGGGGGTCCAATCAGCCTTAAATAAAAACCATCATGGCTAGCACTGGGGGAGCCTAAAGTTGGAACTTTGCCCCCATGCTTTGTAATGGAGCCAAGTGGCCAGGGACCTTCCTCTTGGTTATAAAGAGCTCAGGTTACTCAATTAGGTGTTCCAGAATGCCATGTTCCCTGCGGAGCCTCTAGAAAGCTGTGTATATGGTTCCTTGATTTACTTTTAATTTGGGACTTTGTTTTGTTTTATTTCCCAAAAATGAAGACAGAGAGCTGGGCGTCTTTAAGAAACCCCTTCACCTAAGAGGTAACCTCAGAACACGTGAAAGTCCTGTCCGCAGGAGTCAAGTCGGGTGCTGTCAGTCCCTCCCTCAGACCGCCTCTCACTGTTTCCCTGGCTCCTTTTCCACAGCTCCTAGGCTGGGACCAGATGGGCTGTGGCCCTTTATTTAGAGCATGGGCTTGTGTTGAGTTTTGTACACTGCCTCTCAAGTGCTTATCCCTGATATACAACTTATTTTGGGGGTGCATGAACTGTGTGTCCTCAGTTGCTCAGCTGTGTCTGACTCTTTGTGGGCTCATAGATTGTAGCCTGCCAGAGTCCTCTGTCCATGGAATTTTCCAGGCAAGAATACTGGAATGGGTTGCCATTTCCTACTCTGGGGGGTCTTCCCAACCCAGAGTTCAAACCCACATCTCATGCATTGGCAGGGGGATTCTCTACCACTCTGCCACCTGGGCAGCACACACAAACAGTGACTTGGGCCCCAAAAATACCCAAGCACAATTTCACTTGATGAAGCTCGTGTATGAATAAAGGATTTCATCTGTTACCTCATTCATTTGATCTTTTATTCTTAAACTCACCATAAAATTGACAAAGATTTACTATTATGAAATGTTCTTTGCAAACCCCTATTTCTTATTTGAGCTTCAGGGTTTTTTCCACCAAATAAATTTCCATCTCATTTACATCCAGTGTTTTTTGTTTGCTTGTTTTGTTTTGTTGTTGTTGTTGTTGCACAATATGGCATGCAGGATCTTAGTTCCATGACCAGGGACTGAACCTCTGCCCCCTGCAGAGGAGGCACAGAGTCTTAACCACTAGATTGCCAGAGAAATCTCCCATCCAATATTTTTTCACTTTGAAATTATGTTTCTGTGACTGATATTTAAGTGCTTCCTTCCTACAAAGGCGCTTCTTTAACAATCATGGAAGAAATGTTATAAATAAGGGACCACAGTAAGCAAACCAAAGCTCTACCCAGCTTCCTAGTACCCAGCTAATATTTAATCTATAGGATTGTTAAAAGTCAATATCAAGTCAGTTACTCAGAAATATGACTGTAAGAGAGCAATGATACTAGTATTTAGGAGAGGAGACAAGAATATTTGGAATTTTATCATGAAATTCTGCCCATTAGCAGTGATAAGTCATCTGTAGCTTAAAAAGCAGAGATCTCCTCCTTTCTTTTATTCTCCTTCCAGTGCCCTCCTTTCAGTGCTACCTTCCTTTCTTTTTTCTTCCCTTATAGTTCTCGTTCTTGATCTCTTTTCCTATTTTTCAATGTCAAGGTTAACCAGTCAGTGTGCTGTTTAACACACTCAGTCATGTCCTACTGTTTGTGACCCCATGGACTGTAGCCCACCAGGCTTCTCTGTTCATAGAATTCTCCAGGCAGGAATTCTGGAGTGGGCTGCCATTCCCTTCTCAGGAGATCTTCCTGACCCAAGGATTGAACACATGTCTCCTGCATTACAGGCAGATTCTTTGCCATCTGACCTATCAGGAAACAGTCAGTATCAGCATCTAAATATTGGGTGATGAGCACTGTATTTGTATAAACTATTATCCTAGCTACTGATTGATTGCTTATCAGCTCCAAATCTATCCATTTTACCTGCTCTGTGAAAATGGAATTGTGACCATGAAAAATTCATCCTTTGCCAGTGGAAGTCAAGGCTATATATTGTCACCCTGCTTATTTAGCTTATATGCAGAATACATCATGAGAAACGCTGGGCTGGAGGAAGCACAAGCTGGAATCAAGATTGCTGGGAGAAATATCAATAACCTCAGATATGCAAATGACACCACCCTTATGACAGAAAGTGAAGAAGAACTAAAGAGCTTCTTAATGAAAATAAAGGAGAAGAATGAAAAAGTTTGTTGAAAACTCAACATTCAGAAAACTAAGATCATGGCATTTGGTCACATCACTTCATGGCAAATAGATGGGGAACAGTGGAAACAGTGACAGATTTTATTTTTTTGAGCTCCAAAATCACTGCAGATGGTGACTGAAGCTTTGAAATTAAAAGATGCTTGCTCCTTGGAAGGAAAGTTATGACCAACCTAGACAGCATATTAAAAAGCAGAGACAGAATGGAATGGCTGAGATCCAAAAGTCTACAAGCAATAAATGCTGGAGAGGGTGTGAAGAAAAGGGAACCCTCTTACACTGTTGGTGGGAATGTAAACTAGTACAGCCACTATGGAGAACAGTGTGGAGATTCCTTAAAAAATTGCAAATAGAACTGCCTTATGACCCAGCAATCTCACTGCTGGGCATACACACCAAGGAAACCAGAATTGAAAGAGACACATGTACCCCCATTGTTCATCACAGCACTGTTTATAATGGCCAGGACATGGAAACAACCTAGATGTCCATCAGCAGATGAATGGATAAGAAAGCTGTGGTATATATACACAATAGAGGATTACACAGCCATTAAAAAGAATACAGTTCTAATGAGGTGGATGAAACTGGAGCCTATTAAACAGAGTGAAGTAAGCCAGAAAGAAAAACACCAATACAGTATACTAACACATATATATGGAATTTAGAAAGATGGTAACAATAACCCTGTATGCGAGACAGCAAAAGAGACACAGATGTGTAGAACGGACTTTTGGACTCTGTGGGAGAGGGAGAGGGTGGGATGATTTGGAAGAATGGCATTGAAACATGTATACTATCATGTAAGAAATGAAGCGCCAGTCTATGTTTGATACAGGATACAGGACGCCTGGGGCTGGTGCACAGGGATGATAAAGAGAGATGATATGGGGTGGGAGGAGGGAAGGGGGTTCAGGATTGGGAGCTTGTATACACCTGTGGCGGATTCATGTCAATATATGGCAAAACCAATACAGTATTGTAAAGTAAAATAAAGTAAAAATAAAATTAAAAAAAATTAAAAAGAATGAGTTTTCAACATTACATTTTGGTTTCATATTTGATAGAAATGCAATGGTTTGTGCTCATGTAAAAAAATACAGGATAAGGCCTATTTCATATATGTACATTTCATGTCAACATGCCTTTTCATATTCTTGACAACAAAGGACCTTTGCCAACAAAGGTCCATCTAGTCAAAGCTATGGTTTTTCCAGTAGTCATGTATGGATGTGAGAGTTAGACTATAAAGAAAGCTGAGTGCAGAAGAATTGATGCTTTTGAACTGTGGTGTTGGAGAAGACTCTTGAGAGTCCCTTGAACTGCAAGGCAATCCAACCAGTCCATCCTAAAGGAAATTAGTCCTGAATATTCATTGGAAGGACTGATGCTGAAGCTGAAACGCCAATACTTTGACCACCTAATATGAAGAACTGACTTATTGAAAAGACCCTGATGCTGGGAAAGATTGAAGGCAGGAGGAGAAGGGGATGACAGAGGATGAGATGGTTGGATGGCCTCACACTCAATGGACATGAGTTTGAGTAAGCTCCTGGAGTTAGTGATGGACAGGGAAGCCTGTTGTGCTGTAGTCCATGGGGTCTGAAAGAGTTGGACATGACTGAGCGACTGAACTGAAGTCAACATGCAGTGGCTCATTTATATTCACATTATTTTTCTTCTCAGAATTATCACATGTATTTGAGGGGAAAAGTCAGAAGAGAAATTTTCAAAAGACAGTGTTTTGTAACAAAAAATTAATATCTACTAAATAGGGTAAGAAAAAGATCTGACAGAATGTAGTGATATCATTTATATGTTCAACAATTGCATATATAGTAGGTATTAAAAATGTGTGCCATAATTTTTTTAAGTAACTTCTAATACCTTTTGAGTTCANAAAAAAAAAAAAAAGCAGAGACATTACTTTGCCAACAAAGGTCCGTCTAGTCAAGGCTATGGTTTTTCCAGTGGTTGTGTATGGATGTGAGAGTTGGAGTATAAAGAAAACTGAGTGCCAGAGAATTGACGCTTTTGAACTGTGGTGTTGGAGAAGACTCTTGAGAATCGCTTGGCCTGCAAGGAGATCCAACTAGCCCATCCTAAAGGAAACCAGTCCTGAAAATTCATTGGAAGGACTGATGTTGAAGCTGAAACTCCAATACTTTGGCCACCTGATACAAAAAGAACTGACTAATTTGAAAAGACCCTGATGCTGGGAAAGACTGAGGGTTGGAGGAGAAGGAGCCAACAGAGGATGAGATGGTTGGACAGCATCACCGACTCAATGGACATGAGCTTGAGTAAACTCTGGGAGTTGGTGATGGACAGCGAGGCCTGGAGTGCTGCATTCCATGGGGTCACAAAGAGTCAGACAACTGAGTGACTGAACTGAACTGAACTGAAGCATTTTGGGTAGAGTATGCTGTGACTCAGCAGAACTTCTTCGGGAGAAAGGGGATCTGCTTCCAGGTTGTAAGTTGTCTCTAGGAGGGTCCCTCCACAGGATGTCTCCAGTGTCACATGTCTTCGATGAGCCTCTTCTCTGGTACTCAACTCCTGCAGCACAGGCAACTTTTCCAGCCTTTTACTGCTACAATGCAAGTGGTTTCTCCAGCATGGAGCTCCTGCATTATGAGCTCAGACAGCTTCTCCAGTGCCCAGCTCTTGCAGTGCATGACAGCAGGCAATCCTCAGCATCTATCAGCTTTCCCTGGCATGTCCCTTGAAAGTTTTTAATAGTGGAGTGACTTTGGCAGGATGTGCGTATGTGTGTGCTAAGTTGCTTAGTCGTATCCAACTCTGCGATTCCATGAAGAGTAGCCCGCCAGGCCCCTTCATCCATGGAATCCTCTAGGCAAGAATACTACAGCAGGTTGCCATGCCCTCCTCCAGGAGATCTTCCCAACCCAGAGATCAAACCTAAGTCTCTTACGTCTCCTGCAGTGGCAGGCAGGTTCTTTACCACTAGTGCAAACTAGGAAGCCCCTTTTGCATGAAAGAGCTTTCCAGAGCACCCCCAGAGGACAGATTCCCATCAAGTTCTTTTTTCCCTAACATTTTGTATTAGAGTATATTTTCAGAGAAGGCCATGGCACCCCACTCCAGTACTTTTGCCTGGAAAATCCCATGGACAGAGGAGCCTGGAAGGCTGCGGTCTATGAGGTTGCTGATGGTCAGACATGACCTATCGACTTCACTTTCACTTTTCACCTTCATGCATTGGAGAAGGAAATGGCAACCCACTCCAGTGTTCTTGGCTGGAGAATCCCAGGGACAGGGGAGCCTGGTGGGCTGCCATCTATGGGGTCGCACAGAGTTGGACACGACTGAAGTGACTTAGTAGTAGTAGTAGAGTATATTTGATGAACAATGTCATATTAATTTCAGGTGTACAACAAAGTGATTCAGTTATGCATACATGTGTATCTGTTCTTTTTCAAATTCTTTTCCCAATTAAGTTGTTACAGAATATTAAGCAGAGTTCTCTGTGTTATACAATAGGTATATCAGGAGTAAGAACTTGAGAAGCAGTGTACAGAATTAAACACAAGCCCATGCTCTAAATGGTGAGACACGGTCAAGTTCTCTCCAACAAGATCAAGATCTCAGCCTACTGCCTAAGGTAGGTTGTATGCTTTCTCAGGGTCTCTATCTCAGATTTGGAGGAGTGGCTATTCTCTTTCATTTATGTATTCTTTTAATTTATATACAGTTTTATTTATTTATCAGTCTAACCTCAATATTCTACTGTGAGTTTTAGTTAATAATTATTTACATTAAACTTTCCCATTTCAATCTACGGTGCTTCCTCTCTTGATTGGATCCAAACTGATACATGGACACTGACAAAAGAGAAGACATGATGTTTTTTCTAAATTAAAATTCTGTCTTTTGTAGGAAGCAAGAAATAAACTTATAAAGAAAGTAGAGAGCATGTAAATAAGAAGATAAAGAGGTAGGGAAATTACTTTAATCTGAAAAGGAAATGAGCCCTCAGCCTTCTATACTGATTCCACTTTTTTCCTCTGGAACCTTTTCACACTGGAACGTTCTGGGATTCAGACCTTAATCCTCTGTCTTCTATCTGCGTTCACTGCTTTGGTGATCTCATCTAGTCCTATGACTTTAAGGGTAATTCATCTACTTATAGCTTCTAAATTTATGTTCCTAGGTTTGAATTGTTTTCCAAATGCCAGGCACCTACTAAATATCTGGACTTCTCTAATAAACTTCAAAGATCAGTCTTTTCTCCAAAGTCATCTCCATCCTTCTGGTTTACTCATGCTGCTGCTAAGCCACTTCAGTAGTATCCGACCCTGTGCGACCCCAGAGATGGCAGCAGCCCACCAGGCTCCCCCATCCCTGGGATTCTCTAGGCAAGAACATTGGAGTGGGCTGTCATTTCCTTCTCCAATGCATGAAAGTGAAAAGTGAAAGAAGTCGCTCAGTCGTGTCCGACTCTTAGCGACCCCATGGACTGCAGCCTACCAGGCTCCTCCATTCATGGGATTTTCCAGGCAAGAGTACTGGAGTAGGGTGCCATTGCCTTCTCCTGGTTTATTCATAATCTCGGATTATTCTTAATTCCTTTTTTTCTCTCACAATCCGCATCCAAGATGCCAGGAAATACTATTGATTCTAAGTTCAAACTGTATTCAAAATCTTGTTTCCACCACCCTTATAAACATATCCTAGTCTAACATACATCCTTTGTTAGAGAGATTTCTACAACACCCTCCAAATTTCTCATCCTGCTTCTCTACTTGCAGATCTGTGGTCTATTCTCTGCACAACAACCAGAGTGGTTCCCAGGGCTTAGGATAGTGATATACTCGTGTGTGTATGAGGAAGAGGAGTGTGGTTATGAAAGATCAAGACAAAGATTCTTGTGATGGAACCATTCTGTGTCGTTCCTGGGTTGGTGGACAAAAAACTCACACATGTGTTAGAATTCCATAGAGCTAAATACACATACACACGTACAAGTATAAGAAAAACCTGGGAAATCTGAATAAGATAAATGAGTTATATCAATCTTAATTTCCTTATTGTATTATTGTATGTTTTGCAAGTTGTTATCATTGGGGATGAAAACTGGATGAAGTGTATAGGATTTCTCTGTATTATTTTTTTTCTTTTTTAATTGGGAGAAAATCATGAGTCAAGTTTGTTTGTTTTTTCTTCCAGTTTTATTGAGATGTAATGGGCATACAGCATTATATATGTTTAAAGTAGCATAATGATTTGACTTAAGTATGTTTGTGCATGTTCGGTTGCTTCAAGTCCTGTCCAGCTCTTTGTGATGCTATGGACCATAGCCTGCCAGGCTCCTCTGTCCATAGGATTCTCCTGGCAAGAATACTTGAGTGGGTTTTCATAACCTCCTCCAAGGGATCTTCCTGACCCAGGGACTGAACCCGTGTCTTCTGCATCTCCTGCATTACAGGTGGATTCTTTACTGCTGAGACACCGGGGAAGCCCTGAATTACATGTATCATTAAATGATTAACAAAGTTGTTTTGTGAATATCCTTTATCTCATTTAGATACAAAATCAAAGAAAAAAAATTCCTTTTGATGAGAACTCTTAAGACTCACACTTAACAACTTTATATATAACATACTTCAATTTTACTTGTACTAATCATGTTCTACACTTAGTAATCTTATAACTGGAAATTTGTACCTTTTGACCAACTTCATCTAATTCCCTCTCCCCACTATGGCAACCACAAATTTGATCTCTTTTTCCATGAGTTTGTTTGTGAAGTATAAGTAACTTACAACAGTAAATTATTTCCTGTTATGTGCACAACATAGTGACTTGATATTTTTAAACATTACAAAATGGTCACCATGAATAGAAAGAAAGTGAAAGTTGCTTAGTCATGTCCGACTCTTTGCGACCCTCTGGACTATACAGTCCATGGAATTCTCCAACCAGAATACTGGAGTAGGTAGCCATTCCCTTCTCCAGGGGATCTTCCCAACCCAGGGATTGAACCCAGGTCTCCCCCATTGCAGGTGGATTCGTTACCAGCTGAGCCACCAGGGAAGCCCATGAATAGTCTAGTTACCATCTATCACATACAAAGTTGTCATAGTATTATTGACTGTATTTTCCATGCTGTATATTTTACCCCCATGACTCATATCTGTGACTCTGTAATTGAAAGTTTGTACCTCTTAATCTCTCTCAACTATTTCACTCATCCCCTTCTTCTCTCTGACTACCACATAATTGTTCTCTGTATCTATGACTATTTCCCATTTGTTATGTTTTTTCATTTGTTTTATTTTACAGATTATACAAAGAAATGCAATTATAAGGATTTTACTTTATATGTCTCACATTTCACTTGGCAAAATACCTCTAGCTCCTTTCATGTTATTATAAATGATAAGATGTAATTCTTCTTTTAATTCTTTTACATGTCTGAACAATATTGCATTGTATATAAATACTACATCTTCTTTATCCATTCATCTGTCAATGGACATTTAGATTGCTTTCAAATCTATTGTAAATAATTCTAAGATGACCATATGGGTGCATATACCTTTTCAAATTACTGCTTTTGTTTTCCTCAGAAAAATATCCAAAAGTGAAATTGCTGGATGGACTTACCAAGTGGCTCAGTGGTAAAGAATCTGCCTGCAATGCAAGAGACTGGGGTTTGATCGCTGGATAGGGAAGATCCCCTGGAGAAGGAAATGGTAACCCACTCCAGTATTCTTACCTGGGATATCCCATGGACAGAGGATCCTGGTAGGCTATAGTCTGTGGGGTTTCAACAGAGTTGGACATGACTTAGTGACTAAACAATAACAACAACAGTGGTAGTTCTATTTTTAATTTTGTGAGGAACCTCCATACTTTTCTCTATAATAGAAGCATCAGTTTACATTCCCACCAACAGAGTACAAGGGTTCCCTTTTCTCAGCATCTTCA
Organism: Raphicerus campestris; assembly: GCA_006410735.1. NCBI lineage: Eukaryota > Metazoa > Chordata > Mammalia > Artiodactyla > Bovidae > Raphicerus > Raphicerus campestris. Next base: position 36,454 of record SJYW01038160.1, read on the forward strand.
CCAACACTTATTATTTGTTGTCTTTTTTATAATAGCCATTCAGACAAGTGTGAGGTGATACCACAGGTTGAGTTTGTTATGATTTTCACTTTCCTAATAATTAATGATATTGAGCATCTTTCCTTTTGTTACTTGGCCATCTATATGTTTGGTTTAGAAAAATTTCTATTTAGTTCCCTGGTCCATTTTTTAATTGATTGTTTGCCTTTTTGATGTTGAGTTGTATGAGTCTATATATTTTGGATATTAAGCTCTTGTGAGATATATCCTTTATAAATATCTTCTCCCATTCAGTAGTCTACATGGCCATTCCATTTCTAGAACCTCTGAGGGATAGTCTGAGGCTTTAGATGAAATTGCATCTTAGGTCAGTTTTTTCCTCTGTCTATTCCTACCTTCCTCACTGTCTTCCAGGAAGTTTTTCCTAAAAGCATTCCCCTATAAACCATCTGCAAAAGAAAAAAAAAAGTCTCAAGGTCTGCTTGCTAAGAAAGTAAATATAAGACACTGTAAATATTCAGCACTGTTCTAACTGTTTGAGGTGCTAATCTCCTGACTTTAGGAAAAATCAACAGCCAACGTTCTCAGTCTTAGACTATGGTAAAAGGTCCAAAAACCTTTTTAATAGTCATGGGTTGCCAATTACACTCTTGAATCATTCAAAAGGAGCAGCAGAAGACCAAGTGGAAAGGGCTGCTGTGCAGAGCTTGCTCATTGTGCAGGCAATGGTGGAAATGGTGACGACCAGAAGCATCAGCAAGAGAGAAGCCATGGAGTGACCTGTCAGGACAACCGCAGCAGAGCAAGAGGACCGCTTCAGAGGCGACCCAAGGATGAGGGGGGTCCCCAGTTCACAGAACAGCGTTGCGCTTCCTCATGGAGGAAAGGGCCTTGGATGGGCACAGCAGAGACCAGGTGTGCCATGAGAAGCGGAGGCAGTGAAAAATAAGGGGATTGGCATCCCAGTAGTCAGCTTCATGAGGGTTCACCAAAAGACTCCTATTAGTATAGACTTTCGGCTTCACTGTTAGAGTCTGGGCCGACGTGTGTGCTTGATACTGATGGAATAGAATGCTCATCCTCCTTCATCTTTCATATTCTGTCCTCCATGCTCACCATGGGGAGGCACGTGAGCCTGCCTCATAAGGGACATCTACTCAGATGGAGGGATAGTCAGCTGACATCAGCCAATCACATTTTCTTCCCCAGGGTCTTTAAAACAAACTCGTTTTTAAGTTATATCAGCTCTACATGGTTACATTCTCTAACTAGAATGTAAAAGAGTTCTGATAATGTCTTGAGTTAGGGATACAGAAGGAATGCAATATTCATGGAGCATTATTGTATGCAAGGCATTCAAAAAACTAAATTTACTAACTGATAGTAGTCTAAAATAAAAGCAAGACAATTAACACTAAAAACAATCATATTTAGAAAGCATGGTAAATGGACGTTAATGAATCATTCCAAACCAGATCAATTTGGTTATTAAAGGAAGTAAACTTTCCAGATTGTCATCACTAGGATGCACTTCAAACCTTTAACAAAGCTCTTTTTAAAAGTGATTCATTTTTTTACGTGGACCATTTTTAAAGTCTGTATTGAATTTGTTACAATACTGCTTCTGTTTTATGTTTTGTTTTATTTTTTGGCCATGAGGTATGTGGCCTTCCCCAGTGGCTCAGATGGTAAAGAATCTGCCTGCAGTGCAGGAGATGAAGGGAATGTGGGTTCAATCCCTGGACTGGAAAGATCCCTTGGAGAAGGGAATTGCAACCCACTCTAATATGCTTGCCTGGAGAATGCCATGGACAGAGGAGCCTGGCAGACTACAGTCCATGGGTCGCAAAGAGTCAGACACAGCTGAGGGACTAACACTTCACATGTGGGACCCTAGCACCCCAACCAGAGATTGAACCCACACCTCCTGCATTGGAAAGCAAAATCTTAACCACTGGACTGCCAGGGAAGTCTCTTCAACAAAACTTTACTGGACTTTATTTGTGATACAGATGAGTGATTCTAAAAACTTGCTCTTCAGATTTTTCAGAATGAAAACATATTTTTAGCTTTTTGTAAAGTCAAACCTTGAGTCACAATGTGGTAGTCACTCAGAGCTACTGAAGAAATCTGGTCAAATTTATCTAAAAGGCAGTCATGTGACCTAAACTGAACGAGTCAAAATCTCCCTTGGGAGCATTTGGATTTTGACTGCAGAGCACCAGGAAGACAGAAACAGGGTTAATGCACATTCCTTGGCGAAGGAGGGCATGGGAAAAAGTAGGAATCAGAATGAGAAATCTCCTTTTATTATTCAAAGCGACTATGTTTCTACCCTTTTCTCTGCCTGGTTCTCTGGTCTTTGATCATGAGTAACTTCAATACATTCCTACGCTGCTTTAACTAGCTAGTCTAGTTTTGTGCTTTCAAGAAAATGGATATTGAAAGATAAGGAAAGTTACTTTCATTGAGTCTGAGTAACCTGCACAGGACCACTCATCTTACAGGATTCAAAGTCACATCTTTGTCCAAAACCTATGCTTTCCACCTCTCTAAACCTCGATGCATCAGTCTTTTATATTGTCCAAGCTGCATATTGTTAAATATATAGCTATCTTTGTAGTTCAGTAATCAAACTAACATTAGTGGACTATTAATTTAATAGCTTGAAAAATGTGTATATTGAGATATATGATTTCACTTAAGCCATTAGTGTGTGTGTGTGTGTGTGTGTGTGTGTGTGCTGAGTCATATCCGACTCTCTACAATCCCAGTGGCTGTAGCCTGCCAGGCTCCTTTGTCCATGGAATTTTTCAGACAAGAATATTGGAGTGAGTTGCCATTTCCTCCTCCAGGGGATCTTCCTGACCCAAGGATCAAACCTGCATCTCTTGCATTGTTAGGCATATTCTTTACCACTATGCCACCTAGGAGAAAACAATTGTAAAGAGGTTATTAGAGATCATAAAGAACATCGGACTCAGAGAATAAATCAGCTTTTGAACTCTGCTTTCATGTGCTAATGGACTTTGGAGAAAGTTCTTATACTTCTGAGTCCTAGTTCTGTCATCTATGAAATAGGGTTATTAGTACATAATGGATAGATTTGCTTAGTGTTAAACCACGTATTCAAACTGCTTGTGATTTGGTAGAAACTCAACCATATTAGGGGCTTCACTGGTGGCTCAGACAGTAAGGAATCTGCCTGCAAAGTGGGAGAACTGGATTTGATCTCTAGGTTGGGGAGATTCTCTGGAGGAGAGCATGGCAACCCACTCCAGTATTCTTGCCTGGAGAATCCACATAGACAGAGGACTCTGGCAGGCAACAATCATGAGGTCGCAAAGAGTCGGACACAACTGAATGACTAAGCACAGCACACAACCACATTAACTTGTTATTGACTAAGTTGTGTATTTTTTTGCTTAATTGTAATAAACAACAAAATCAATATTTTGCTCACTTGATCAATAAAGACAAATTCCTCCATCAATAAGGATCTCATGTTGATTAGATACGTTTTAAAAGATGAGCAACATATCCTCCTCCTCCTTGTACAGATTACAGCCTATTAGAGAGAGGGAAAAATAAACTTTTAAATAGTTAATTTAGTATATAAGGCATGATTACTGAAAATATGACTGTGTTTTAGAAATAAAGGATAGAGTCACCAACTCTTATTTCATAATTATAATAAGAAGGGCTTCTCAGAGGAGGTTGTAATTTCGGCTAGGTTTGTAGAATGATGAGACGAAGTGATTAAAGTTGAATATTAACCAAGTACATGGATAGGAGCTAGTGGAATTGAAGTGATTATCTACTAATCTGTTTTTCATATCTGTCAATTTAGCTTAAACAAGAAAAAAATAGTAGGACTTTCCCGGTGGTCCAGAGGTTAAGATCATATCTGCCAATTCAGGGGACACAGGTTCAATCCCTGGTCAGGGAAGAGTCTACACACCATGGGGCAGCTGAGCCTGCCAGCTGCAACTACTGAAGCCCACACACCTCAGAGCCTGTGCTGCACAGCGAGTGAAGCTGCTGCAGCGAGAAACCCACGCAGTGCCACCAGAGAGCAGCCCCCGCTCACGGCAACTAGAGAACCCGAAAGCTGGCGCACAGCGCTGAAGACTCCGCGCTGCCAAAACTAGATAAAATAAGCAGCAATGATTTTATCAGTGCATTCAGAGTAAAAAAAAAAAAAAAAAAAAAGTCCAAATAATTTCATTCACAATGATAGAAGAAAAGAGAAGATGAGGCTATGAGGACCCAGATTTATTCAACTCCAAAAGTTCATCAGGGTTAGAGTAACTACATATTCTCACCCAGTCACAGTTCTGTAGTCTGACTTTTATCTGCTCTGTAAAGGAAATCACTTAAGCAAGGAAAGGAAAGATAGATAATACCAATGCCAACAATGGATTTGTCTCTTGCCAAATAGTATCATTTCCACGTAGACGCTTTCTTAATTGGACCTTGTCCAGGCTGGCTTACATCCACATAGTGAGATATCAGCTCTGTATGCCCAGAAGTAAGGCTCTGGACAATTTGGAAGGCTGCCATCTAATGGGGTCACAGCAACATAAGACGCCTTAGTCATGGTCCTGGAAGATCAATGGAAGCTGTCAGCCCTCTTGACACTTGCTAATATCTAGCTATGTTTCTTCTGCCAAAATCTCCCTGGGGAAGGCTCACTGTTCCCAAATCACCAAGCAAGGCCTAGATTCTTGGCTATACTGGGTAAGAAGACTACTTCTGAGTGGGGCTGAAAAATAGTCAAGTAATAAAAATTTAGGCCTCTTTGAGGAGGTGACCTAAATGTCAGGATGAAACCAGCCATGCCAAATTCATGGAGAGGAGTGCTTCAGGCAATATAAAGAGCTGCAGGTAATGAGCCTGAAGGGGGGACGAGCTTGTCTTGGCTGAGAAACACAAAGACTGCCAGTGTGTAATGTAAGAAGGAAGAAAGAGAGAATTCAACAGGAAGTCATGGAAACAGACAGAAGGCAGATGGTGCAGGACCTTGTGGAGCAGGGCATCCTGAGATAGAAGACATTTGAAGACTTCAAAGCACATGAGTGACATGACCTCACACTGGCTGTTCCATGGGAAAATACAGAGAAGCTAGCACAGAAGAAAAAGAAATAAATGTCTCTGACAACAGACAAAGGATGATGGCCACATGGCTAGGGTGGTAGCGATGAGGATGAAGACAAGTGTCCATGATGAGTCAAGCCCTATCTGATCTGTGCCATGGGAAAGCCTGAATGTCTCCTTCCAATGCTCAGAACTAATAAGAACTCAGATCAGAAGAATTCCTTTGAATTTCCAACATCTTATGATGTTTGTAGATGGGAGTTCTTACACTTTTATAAATGAAGAAATAGCGGTATCCACTCACAGTCAACCAAAACATGGAAAGAGATGCCAGGACTCAAATCCATCTGAAGACATGCCATGCGCTTCCTACTGGCCCACTGATCACATTTTAAACGTTCCAAAGCATTTACTTTGTCAGATGCAGAATTGTCTGTATTGAGTGTTCTTTTGGAAGTCAGAACATACAAGATAATTATAACCATTGATTGCTCTGTGTTTAAAGGAGAAGGCCACTTATTATTTCTAATATTTCCAGAGAAAAATTTGAAGGCTATATTGAAGCCCCAAATTAGGTGAGTTACAATGCATTTTTGAGAAGTAAAAGCCCTGATATTTAAGTAAATATTCCAAGCCTGGCCCAGCAGTTTGTTGAGTAATGTAACTTTCAGAAGGAAGGAAGGAAACAGGAAGAAATACTAAGGAAGTTAGCGGTTTAGGAAGGAGGGGAGAAGAAAAGAAAAAGTTATTAAACCCCAATTATGTGGTAAGTATTTTCCCTAGGTAGTTTTCATACTATATAGATTACCCAGACTATGAGAGGTGAAAATCAGCTCCAAACTTGTTCTGGCCACCTGTGTCCATGCTAGGTCATTTCAGTTGTGTCCGACTCTGCAACCTTATGGACTGTAGCCCGCCAGGCTCCTCTGTCCATGGGATTCTCCAGGCAAGAATGCTGGAGTGGGTTGCCATTTTCTCCTCCAGGGGATCTGCCGGACACAGGGCTGGAACCCGTTTCTCTTGTGTCTCCTGCACTGCTAATGGATTCTTTCCTGCTGAGCCACCAGGTAAGCTCTGCTCTGTCCACATGTTCTTGCAAAGTGGGTAACATGACAACGATTCATTTGGGGCAAGAATTTTAGAATATCCAGTTTTAACATGTTATTATATCTTTTATTACTGCTAAAAATTTCATGTACTGGGATGACTATTCAGGGTGACTTTGTTTAAAATCTAATAACATAAAAGCCTGAGAGTTTGATTTATAACTCTTTTTGGTGGGAAAGAATTCAAGCATAGTCTCAACATATCAGACTTAGAGGGTATAAAGTAGTTGCCTGGAGATAATGAAGATTTGAGGGTTTTTGCATTAAAAAGAGAGCCCTAAACACCTGGGTAAAAGAGACCAAAAGGCTAGATCAGGGTTTACAGCCAATTCTGAAGTCTTGACCAAGGTGCTAAAACCAAGTGATTTGCAATTTACTCCTTTGTGGTAAGGATTCTGGCCTTTCTCCACTCTCGCTCTCTTTCTTTATACCTTGCTTCATTCCAGCAAAGATTTGAGGAAGCTGAATTGTACTAAATGAACTTAAAGTTTTCATTCTCTACTAATTCTGAGTGAGTAACAGTCACTTAGTCATGTCATGTCTGACTCTTTTTGACCCCATGGACTGTACCCGCCAGGCTCTTCTTTCTGTCCGTGGAATTCTCCAGGCAAGAATACTGAAGTGGGTAGCCTTTCCCTTCTCCAGGGGATCTTCTCAACCCAGGGATAGAATCTGAATCTCCTGCACTGCAGGCAGATTCTTTACCATCTGAGCTACAGGGTGGGATAAATAGCATCATAAAACTGGCTAATCAGCTTTGATTCCAAAAGATCCTTCTTGCAGAATGGTTACCTCCTTAAAGCTCTCATCTAAGTTCTGTTTTGCTTTCTAATTCAAGAGACATATCATGTGTTATTTATAGAGATGGGAAGTTTAGTTATATGGCAGACTCTTATTGCCTCTGTTCTGAGAGTGAATATGTGATATTGTGATTTTATCCTGATTTAGTTAAAAATGATTGCATTTGATTTTGTGAGTCAACAATCAGCTTGGTTCAAGACAGAGAATAAAACACGATCTTTCCCTTTGTTTTTTTTTCTCTTTATTATTATTATTTTTTACTTTACAATACTGTATTAGTTTTACCGTACATTGACATGAATCCGCCATGGGTATACATGAGTTCCCAATCCTGAACCCCCCTCCCACCACCCTCCCCATATCATCTCTCTGGGTCATCCCAGTGCATCAGCCCCAAGCATCCTGTATCCTATATCGAACCTAGACTGGCGATTTGTTTCTTACATGATAGTATACATGTTTCAATGCCATTCTCCCAAATCATCCCACCCTCTCCCTCTCCCACAGAGTCCAAAAGTCTGTTCTATACATCTGTGTCTCTTTTGCTGTCTCGCATACAGGGTTATCATTACCATCTTTCTAAATTCCACGTATATGTGTTAGCATACTGTATAGGTGTTTTTCTTTCTGGCTTACTTCACTCTGTATAATTAGGAACTTCATCTCTTTTGAGGCTCTCTAACTCCCTGTACTTTCCCCATTCATATTAGGATTAACCTCCTTGTTGCCCTGAATAGCAGAGCTAAAAGAAGTCACTTAGGCTTGTCCTAGCCACAGTGTGGAGAACTTTCTGACCGCACAAGGGTAAACCTAACTCTTGAGAAGAGCCAGTTTCTGTAGCTCAGAGGTTGAAACAAAAGAGCCTGCAAGTCCCTCCCTCTTCCCTGCGGTCTTCACATCTGGAGCTGTTGACTCAGGTCATAAGCAGTTAAGCTCTGAGTACTGTTTCTCAATCTTGAAAAACAAGTCTAACTTGTATTAGCAGCTACTGCTGCTGCTGCTAAGTCGCTTCAGTCGCGTCCGACTCTGTGCGACCCCATAGACAGCAACCCACCAGGTTCTGCCGTCCCTGGGATTCTCCAGGCAAGAATACTGAAGTGGGTTGCCATTTGCTTCTCCAATGCATGAAAGTGAAAAGTGAAAGTGAAGTTGCTCAGTCATGTTTGACTCCTTGTGACCCCATGGACTGCAGCCTACCAGGCTCCTCTGTCCATGGGATTTTCCAGGCAAGAGTACTGGAGTGGGGTGCCATTGCCTTCTCCAGGTATTAGGCATATATACCAACATTATCTAGTGTTTCAATTCAGTTCAGTACAGTCACTCAGTCATGTCCAACCCTTTGCCATCCCATGGACTGCAGTATGCCAGGCTTCCCTGTCCATCAACAAAACCCAGAGCTTGCTTAAACTCATGTCCATTGAGTCAGTGATGCCATCCAACCATCTCACCCTCTGTCATCCCCTTCTCATCTTGCTTCAATCTTTCCCAGCATCAGGGTCTTTTCAAATGAGTCAATTCTTCGCATCAGGTGGCCAAAGTATTGCAGCCTCAGTTTCAGCATTAGTGCTTCCAATGAACATTCAGGACTGATTTTCTTGAGGATTGACTGGTTTGATCTCATTGGAGTCCAAGGGACTCTCAAGAGACTTCTCCAATACCCACAGTTCAAAAGCACCAATTCTTCAATGCTCAGCTTTCTTAACCTTTATACAGATTTCTCAGGAGGCAGGTAAGGTGGTCTGGTATTCCCATCTCTTTCAGAATTTTCCATAGTTTGTTGTGATCCACACAGTCGAAGGCTTTGGCAAAGTCAGTAAAGCAGAAGTAGTTGTTTTTCTGGATCTCTCTTGCTTTTTCTATGATCCAGTGGATGTTGGCAATTTGATCTCTGGTTCCTCTGCCTTTTCTAAATCCAGCTTGAACATCTGGAAGTTCATGGTTCATGTACTGTTGAAGCCTCTCTTGGAGAATTTTGAGCATTACTTTACTAGCATGTGAGATGAGTGCAATTGTGTGGTAGTTTGAGCATTCTTTGGCATTGCCTTTCTTTGGGATTGAAATGAAAACTGACCTTTTCCAATCCTGTGGACACTGNCTGAGAAATGAGTTGACAAGTACCAGCATATAGTTCGGAGAAGGCAATGGCACCCCACTCCAATACTCTTGCCTGGAGAATCCCATGGATGGAGGAGCCTGGTAGGCTGCGGTCCATGGGGTTGCGAAGAGTTGGACACCACTGAGCGACTTCACTTTCACTTTTCACTTTCATGCATTGGCGAAGAAAATGTCAACCCACTCCAGTGCTCTTGCCTGGAGAATCCCAGGGATTGTGGAATCTGGTGGGCTGCCGTCTATGGGGTCACACAGAGTCGGACACGACTGAAGCGACTTAGCAGCAGCAGCAGCAGCAGCATANCTGTGTGTTCTTACCACCTTTTCTTAATATCTTCTGCTTCTATTAGGTCCATACCATTTCTGTCCTTTATTGTACCCATCTGTGCATGAAATGTTCCCTTGTTATCTCTAATTTTCTTGATGAGATCTCTAGTCTTTCCCATTCTATTGTTTTCCTCTATTTCTTTGCATTGATCGCTGAGGAAGGCTTTCTTATCTCTCCTTGCTATTTTTTTTGAATTCTGTATTCAGATGGGTATATCTTTCCTTCTCTCCTTTGCTTTTCACTTCTCTTCTTTCCTCAGCTATTTGCAAGTCCTCTTCAGACAACCATTTTGCCTTTTTGCATTTTTCTTGGGGATGGTTTTTTCACACCTCTCATACAATATCACAAACCTCCCCATCCATAGTTCTTCAGGCACTGTGTCTACAGATATAATCCCTTGAATCTATTTTTCACTTCTACTGTATAATCATAAGGGATTTGATTTAGGTCATACCTGAATGGTCTAGTGGTTTTCCCTGCTTTCTTCAATTTAAGTCTGAATTTGGAAATAAGCAGTTCATGATCTGAGCCACAGTCAGCTCCTGGTCTTGTTTTTGCTGACTGTATAGAGCTTCTCCATCTTCAGCTGCAAAGAATATAATCAGTCTGATCTAGATACTGACCATCTGGTGATGTTCATGTGTTAAGTCATCTCTTGTGTTGTTGGAAGAGGGTGTTTGTTATGACCAGTGCATTCTCTTGGCAAAACTCTATTAGCCTTTGCCCTGCTTCATTTCTTACTCCAATGCCAAATTTGCCTGTTACTCCAGGTGTTTCTTGACTTCCTATCTTTGCATTCCAGTCCCCTATGATAAAAAAAAGAACATGTTTTTTTTTGGTGTTAGTTCTAGACGGTCTTGTAAGTCAACATAGAACCATTCAGCTTCAGATTCTTTGACATTAGTGGTTGGGGCATAGACTTGGATTACTGTGATATTGAATGGTTTTCCTTGGAAATGAAGGAAACGAAGGTCATTCTGTCATTTTTGAGACTGCACCCAAGTGTTTATCCAGATGTTAATCAACCTCCTTATGGAAAGGGCACCATAGTTATCAAGATGTGAAGATTTCTGTATATAATGTGCCTCTCTTGCTGATTCATAAAGCTAATCAGCACACTGAAAGTTTGTGAGAATCTCTTCAGTGAAGAAACTTATGTCTTCAGTGTTTTCTAACTACGACTAAAGATAACATCCTTTTATTTTATGAAAGGTGGTTTCCCTGGTGGCTCAGTGGTAAAGAATCTGCCTGCCAAGAGACTCAGGTTTGATTCCTGGGAGAAGGAAGATGGAAGATCCCCTGGAGAAGGAAATGGCAACCCACTCCAACATTCTTGCCTGGGAAATCCCATGGACAGAGTAGCCTGGCAGGCTGCAGTCCAAGGGGTAGCGGAAAGTCAGACACGACTTAGCAACTAAACAATAAGTTTCATGGAAAATCTTTCAGTGTCTCAGGGCACTCATATAACAAACACTTACCATATTAAAAGTCTTCCTTCTCAGCACAGAGCCTGATATACAGTGCACTTCTCTAACAAATATTTGTAGAAAGTCAAATAAGTACATGAATGACTGAAATCCTATAAAGTGGGTATATTTATTTATATGTTCAGACTTTTCTTGTCAATAATTTTTTTATAAACATGTTTAACATCACCTAAACTTGGGTAAACTATGGGAGATGGTGAGGTTCAGGGAGGCCTGGGGTGCTGCAGTCCATGGGGTCACAAAGATCGGACACAAGTGGGTGACTGAACAACAACAACAAATCCATGTTTGGGGCTTCCCTGGAGGCTCAGATGATAAAGAATCTGCCTGCAATGCAGGAGACTCAGGTTTGATCCCTGGATTGGGAAGATACCCTGGAGAAGGGAATGGATACCCACTCCAGTATTCTTGCCTGGGAAATCCCATGGACAGAGGAGCCTGGGGACTACAGTCCATGAGATCACAAAGAGTTGGACAGAACTGAGTGCCTAAGCACACACCACCCTCTGCCC